>JAUBWS010088343.1:0-11810 GCA_032270445.1 Darlingtonia californica | reverse complement strand
CTCCTGGTGGTACCATGAACACACAACATGAATATTATGAAAAAAGTAAAGGTGCAATTACAGGAGGTATAATTATATGCGATTATTTTGCATCATGTTTTATTGTATATATAACTTGTTTTTGGTGATTCCAACAACCAGGAGGACCCTGTGCAACACCTGGAATTGTCCGGCAGTACAGGCCACTTACAACAACAGTTGATTATCACCTGATTGGGTGCATGAAGTTCAATGTTCTAGTGGCATATTCACATATCAAAATACTATGAAAAAAGAAATTGTATGAGAAAATTAGCTGTACATTTACACACTAGGCTAACTTTTCTTTCATTTACTATTGTGGCTTTGTGATAAAGTCTATTAGTATCTTAGGCTACTTTGTTCTTTCGTCTCTGCTATAATACCAAAGTCCCGTACACACACTTTTTTGTGTCTCGATCGGGTGATCCGGTGGGCCAAAATAACTCATTTTGGAGCTAGCGAAAAACTGCGAAAAAACAACACTGTAAAATTTTATTTTACTCTGTGAAGTTATTGAAAACCTCATGCTTTGTAGAAGATTGCAACTAGCACTTATGGACGGGCGTGAATGCAACCCCATTTAAAGTTTCTTTATGCTCAAAACGGGTGATTATCACCTGATTGGGCAAAACTTTTCTCACCCAATTGGGTGATATCACTTGATCGTTGTAAGTGGCTCGTACTGTTCGGTGTTTTTTAGAATTAGAAATACAAAACATCTCTTGTCATCCGAGGGGGGGGGGAATATTCTGTTTTCTGGAATTCCGGAAAATACTTCCCAATCTTTTTTGCCAATTTGATCGACAAACTGTGAGAAAGCCATATTGAAATTATTTCCCCCATCGGTTCCAGCATAACGTTGAAAGTGGGAGCTGGAAACATCATTATGGAAAAAAACGAAAATGAAGGTGAAGACTTGCTATCCCCGCCTAAATCGCTGGTCTTTGAACTATGTTAAACATAAAATAAACGAGACCAAATGCAGCTAAAAAGTTTCCTTTTGACATTCACTGGTTGAGGGATGAAAAGAAACTGGCTTAACAAATTAAAATGGACACAATGCTGTCATTATTGATAAATATGGTTTTTCAATGTGGGCGTGGTTTTCTGAGCAAATAAGACAGTTAAAGAAAAATAAGTAATAATTTACAAACTCTTACAATAAAATTTGACTTGTAAGCTGCTCCAAGAGCAAAATATTTAAACCATAAAATTACACCTGGACACACATTTTTGGGCTTTTTGATGAATTAAATCTTGACGGCCGGATACGTCTGTGTGTTGGGCAGGGTCCTCAACTAGGTTACACTTGTTGCAAGTTTTTCAGTCATTTGTCATTTGATGACAGCTACCCATTAGCCATTATTATGAACCTTTCAGGCAGCTAGTGAAAATAATTCTGGGCTATTTTTTCTTTTCTATATTACTATTGTTGTTAAAACATTATATAAATCTTATACTTACAAGATAAGGTTTAGTATGTAATCAAAATGGCGTCTGAAAATGGCCATAATACTGTAGAAGTGATTGGATTACCAAAGAAAATTTTTTGTTTATATACACCTAAAAAAGATTTTGCCAAGGCTCTTTAATTTTTTTACAGTGATTTATCTCAATTATCCAAACAAATACTAAATAACTCTTTTTTTGTAAGAACAACTTTATAAGAACATTAGGTACACACCAGTGCTTGACACTGCCTATGTTATATGTATATTGTATATTTATATAATATGTGTATATCAAATTATTTGACAATATACCAACTGTCTAAGACATCAATCTTAAAGCAAAATCACTGGTAGAGCTATCTCTTGGCAAGACCTGTTGCAATTTACTGTTGAAAGAATTCTAAATAAAAAGATATAGATTTGGTTCAATTTGGTGTAATTGTTAAGTTTTGTTGGACATGAAGATGTTTTATGATAGTGTAGATTGTAGATTTAAAAAAATTTGCATGATCTATGAGAAAGTTCACCTGCAGCAATTTTTTTGCTGAGGAAATAGGGAAGATCCCCTTGTTGCCTTGGCAAAAGCCTCAGCAATTGCTGAGTGCCAAGGTGAATTTCAATGACTGCAAACTCATTGAGGCAATGTAAGAGCTTAATTCAAATTTTTCATCAGTACTCACATGCCTTGGAAGGTGTGAGTTTCTTCTAGCTAGTTTCTTCTTGAGGGCTAAAGCAGTTAATCCATGCTATATCAACTGCGGGGGATGATGGTGTCTAGCTGAAACCTCCGAAAAGTCAATCCAAATTTAATCCTGATAGTGTATTTGGAGCAACTGCATGACCCCCTCCCCTCTGAATAAGAGCCTGGAAATGAATTCAAGGGTCTAGTTTGAATTTGTAATGGGAGAAGATTGTATTTAGAAAAAATTCATCTTACTTTTAAAAAATTTCTTCCCATTCTTATATTTCATATTGTGTTCAAGGAGCAGACAAAATGTTTATAACAAGAATGAGAAAGGAAACATCTACAGACTATCGTTTGCGAAACATTAAAGTCATTATGAAAAGTTTTGTGACATGTACTAACAAGCCACAAGACAATGATGTTATGGTGTTATCCTATGTTCTAACTGAAAACGTGTTTCTTTGCTGTATTTGCCCTCAAACTCATATGGTTTGATGAATAAAATGACACATTTTCATGTTAGTTTAACTAACTGTAGTAACCTTGTAACAAAAATCTATGCTTTTGCATTCAATAAAGGTGGCTTTCCATTACTGTCAAATCACTTTTGACTTGCAATAGCATATAGCCTGACTTGTAGTATGGAAATCAAATTAGAAATTATGTGACATGTATATGTTTTGCTTCAAAATTACTCAGGAAAAATTTCTCTTTAAAAATTCAGGGGATGAGTCATTATGAAAATGTTTATGGTAAATTATATAAATTGTTATTGTAGTAAACACTTCTAAACAAATTTTTAGGTATTACAAAGTCTATCAATCGTAAAGGAGGTAGGCAAAATTCTCAGTGGAACAATAAGAGAGAAGTAACAAGCAGTCGGAATATCAAGAAAGCTCCCGGAGACTATACAAAAAGATTGAACGATTCACTTGATGTATGGTTTAATTTTTAAATTTTTAAAGGGATTCTCTGACAAAATAAACATATGCGATATGTGGTAGAGCTTTAAATTTTGTTCTCAGCAGTTTTTAAAAGTTTTTCATATCTTGTTCATGAAATATTTTGTTTAAAAAAAGATTTCTATCAATCCCCCATTTATTGGGTTTTCTTAACTTTAAGGGTCCAAAATAAATATTTTTAACGGTTCAAATATTTTTCGCTTGCGACAAAGAACTTTTACCTTTTTTTTTCTCTCAAACTAGTGCCAGAGAAATAAGTTTTAATATAATTTTCTACATTACTTTCAACGTTTTGTTGGCATTTAGGCATGTTTTTAACCTTAGCTTAAAACAACAAAACAAAATAACAAAATATCTGAAACTACTGATTCACACTTTTTGGTAATAATGTTTTTTCTGGTTCGCAATTTCTTAAACAGTTCCCATTTAGTGAACTGCAAACTATTATTTTGTAGCCTGACTTCCTTATATATGGAAGATAACCACTTTCACTTGCCATAAAGTTAGCCAGTCTGTTTAAAAATACTAAAAAGTCAATTATCTCTAAAACGAAAGAAAAATTTTCAATTCTGTAAAAACGCTTCTAAAACAACACTTCTTAAACTCACTGAAAACTCTCATTTTTCTTTTCTAGAGGAAATCTTCAGGGAACAATGGTTATCCTGATACCCTTGTGAACTTTCACTATTTGCGGTTAAGAGGTCAGCAAGCATCTGGATCTTCAAATTACTATAGAAGAAGACGCACAACATTCAACAAAGAGGCATTTCTTCAAGCTAAGTAAGTCTTGCATTCTTTGTTTATGTTTGCTTTGTTTGTGCAAATGAGTTCAAAATATACTGTGTTACTAAACTCAGCCCTTTTAATTTAGCTCGGCATACAACATTGCTGACGCAAAAGCCGAGCTAATTTCACTTAAGGTCTGTCTTTCCATGCCGACCTGTTTAATGTGTATGGTCGGCGTGCCAAGTAATTGATACAACAAGGTCGGCTTTGCCGACGTAAACGAAAGCATATACAACATAAACGGAGAATTCCCAACATACCTTAATTGATTAAAGTGAAGATCATGTATTGACGTCATTTGAATTATAAGATCATTCGTGTAACATGGCGCAGATGGCGAGACGATATTGGTGAATGGATGGGCAAAACGGTGGAAAGCCTAAACGTGGTAACCCTAAATGTGGTAACCAAGAATAGAGATGTATGGCGTGATTTTGTGAAAGGACTAACTTAATTCATATTTATTAATTAATTCTATTTATTATTTGTATGTAGGACTCAGGTATGGCAAGAAGCAAATATAGCTTCCTGCTACGTTTAAGTCCTACATACAAGTGTGCTTTCTTACGGATTCTGCGAAGGCAGAGAACAACGTCAGTCTTCTCATTCTGAGGAGCGCAATGGCGCTCGCGCTCCCTGTCGCGCTCCCTGTATTAAACGCGCTCCTCGATTTTAAGATTGAACGAACGAACATTTATATTTCCAGTGTAAAACCTTGTGTTTATTTCAAAATAACATTGCTGTTGTAGCAGCATTTCTTTTTTGTGTGAAGTTAAATAACTCATGATATAGTTTATGCAATAAATCTACATATATTGACGTATTTAAGACTAAGAAAAACATTTGCGCGAATCGCACTCCTGAACATAAACGAGGAGCGCACTCCTGAACATAAACGAGGAGCGCGGTTTATCGTGCTCGCACTGTTTTACAGAATGAGAAGACTGCAACGTATTTTTTGTTATTATTATTATCGTGTAAAATGAAGGAAAAAACATTTTTTTAAATAGATATCGAAACACAAATAATTGTTCACAAAAAGACGAGACAACTGCTGTGTTCTTTTTAAGTCTTTTTAAAAGACCTCAATGTTTTTAAACACAAAATAATAAACAGAAACTGCCTTTTTGTTACGCGTATACAAGGCATTTAATGGGGGGGGGGGGGTCTGTTGTATCTGGAGATCGAAAAAATTCTTATGCCAACCTACAGAGTTGCTCAGAACTGTATGCCAACCTAAATTGGTCCTATTTGTGCCGATTTCTTTAAGGGCTGTAAACTTCAAACAATTTGGCTTGCATAAAGCACATTGTGGTTTAATTTGAAGGGAACCAAAATACTACCATTCTCTTAATGTCTCAAGTACATACATATCTGTGATCTTGGTCAACAAAAATGTGTGATTAGTTTATTGTATTTTATTGGATTGGTTTCTGTTTGAGTATACAGTCCTGCAGAAACAGAAATTCTGTTTGTTGATTTATCTCTAATTTTCTATGGAAAATTACAAAACTAAATGTGATTTATGCTCATATCTGTGATACTAAACCCCTGCAAAAATTTTTCCCATAAATGAGTGCTTCTCCCCCTTAACACAGTTATTTTGAGTTGTGAAGTAATGTCAATGAAATGGTGAAACCAAACATTTTCTTTACTGTACTTTTCCTTATGTAGCTGCCTTTTTGTTGTTGATTATGATGAAGAAAAATATTTGATCCATTCAGTGGATCCAGATGTACTTGTGGAATGGGATGCTATACAACTAGTGGTAGGTGTATTAAACTAAGAATCTTTTGTATTTAAAAGTCGAAATTGGCAAAATATTTTCCTTTTCTTGAGTAATGCTAGTTGTTGTAATTATGAAAAATTAAAATTTGACTTGAGGCTAATCAGTGCTGGAAAAGATAGAGATATCTTGATATTTGCTTTTCTTTTTTCGCAATCTTCTGAAATAGTGCATTTTAGATATTTTCAATCTACAACAATTCAATGTAGTAGTTTAAGCCTTTGTTTGCTGTCACTGTAATAGCATAAACAGTACACACTATTGGATTTGTATTTTTTAGTATTTGCCAACTCACGAAACACCAAACTGTCCGATTTGCCTGTACCCACCCACTGCTGCAAAAATAACCAAATGTGGACATGTTTATTGTTGGGCATGTGTCATACATTACCTGACACTGGTAAGCTCAGTTTTCTTTGTTATTTTGACTAAATCTTTTTAAATAATAAGCCAATTATCACATAGAATTGGCAAAATCGACTTTGGACAATGGGTTCAGTATTTTCACTATTATGTGGTTCTGCTTTAAATTTACTTTCAGTTAGAGGTTGTATTGATAAAACTAATGAATTTGCATTTAAACTAGGCCATCTATAAAAAATTGTTTGTTTTTGATTCACAGCCGGTTGAGGTGAACCAATTGTGACTTTTTTTAAATGGGATTTTAATATGTATCCCAAAATGTTAGTTTATCTAGAAACCATTATAAATGTATAAAAAAGTTAAAGTCATAACTTTCTTATTTTTTTACTTACATTTTCGAACTTCGTAACTTGCATAGTTTCTGAATCTATCCTCCTTTAAAATGTCTGATCTGCCTTTGATTAGTTTTCAGAAGTGTTATGTAAAAGCAGTTATTATCCAATTCAATTTTGCCTGCTTGGGTTTGTAATTTTCAGGGGTACCACTAGAAGTTGAAAGGGGGGGGGGGGGGGTACTGACCCCCTTATGAACTATCTTTATAGAACTCATTTTCCCACAATACATTGAGACGTGTGTTTCCAACAAACAAATTGAGATGTGTTTTGCTATTTGCTTGGAAGGCCTGTTGTTTCATTACTCTTGCCAACCCACAGACTATTGAAACAATCAAAACAACTCAGAAAAACATACCAAAAATATAACTTGATTTGTAAATATAAATGTTCTGGTTACGTTTTTAAACTTTTACAATGATTCCAAATTTGACATGGAGCTTTTGGTGGTGTTATCAATAAAGCCCCCTGTAGATTTTTCCACGAATATAGATTCCTCATTGATAGAAAGTCCAGATGAGCTTACAAGGCTGTTCTGTTTAATCAACCCAATGATAAATTAGTGCAATTAATGGTGTAATTTCCTCTTTTGAAGGGTGATAAGTCATGGAGAAAATGTCCTATTTGTTATGAAGCAATCAACGAGAAAGATTTGAAAAGGTTTGAGCGACATTTTAATTGTTCAATTTAGGGATGTGTCTAAAAAGCTTTGTTGTCAGATCTAATGATTAAAAGAATATTTCCTCAAAACTACCTAATCTTCCTTGAGGGAGTCTAGGTAAAAACAAGTTGCAGCAGGCACTTGATTTGGTTATCTCCAATTTTTTTATTGAATCAGCAGCAACATAAAATGTTGATGTACAGGTTCTCTTGTGTTTTGTGTGAATTTGATTTGGGTTTCAACGTACAAATGGGACCATAGCTAATTATAACTGGTGGGATTAAAAATTAGAGAATTTTTCCAAAATTCCCAATTTTGCATTCAGTAATTTTCCTTTAATTCTTAATTTAAGCATTTTTTGGCAAATTGAAACCTTCATTAACAATGAAAGTTTTTGCAGCAGTTTCTCATTATGTTTATTTCTTCCTTAGTGTTGTTCCAGTTGTACAAAATAAGTTTGCTCGAAGTGGGACTATCACAATGAAACTTATGAAAAGACCAAAGGTACCATTTTTATTGTCCTATTACTGTTTTTTCATATTCCCCTGTCATACTCTCACACAATCATTGGCTAGTTCAGATTAGTTCAGATGGCAAAGCCCACGAAACCATTGAAACTTTCAGTAGGAAATTGATATCTAAAAAACTTTTCATGAGAAAGCATTAATCAACATAAAAGTTCAACGATCAATCTGTTATGCCATTAATCTCTCTCTTGAATCGCTGTTATCGTTAATTGTTTGCTAAGCGAAAAGTTGTCTGTTACCAATTTTCTTATATTTGAAAAAAATCTTCATTGAAGCATTTCTCTCTACCATTTCTTTTAGAATTCTCTCTATGCTTGTCCAGTAGATGAATGGGACCCAACAAAGATTCAATTTTCTATTTGGAATGGTAAGTGGTCAAGTGTTTTGAAAATCCTAACACTAGCAAGCAAACAAGCATTTTTCTTACATAAAGGAATCGCAGCTTGTAATTACGTACGAATCAAATAAAAGTTTTTCGTTGTATAAATACAATCAGGATAAAGAGTGCCCCTTTCTTCATGGTGTGTTTTTTCAGCTTTATTTGGGTTACTATTAATACCTGAATGGGAATCTGTTCCCTTAATTGAACCAATTACTCAGTTTCCAGCCAAATTCATGCCAAATTAAATGGCTAATGTTGGTCAAGTTGGTATTTGAGTTATATTGTATTTTAACTGGTAAACGGTTAACCTTGCTCTTACTGATATAGTCGTTAAAGTTTTATTGTATTTATTGCTGCTGTTACACAATTTTGCAGTCTTGGGGTATTTTGCACCAGACAGCTTTGTAAAAAATGATGAAAATTTATGTCAATATCTGATTCGAATTCCACTATAGGCATCATAGCTCTGGAAATAGTCACAATACAATTGAGAGGTTTCCCATGTTAAGCAGGAAGAGGATGATTTAAGTTTAAGGTTGGAGCTCTCTGCACGTTATTGACTATCATGTGACTGAGATCATCATTTCCAACTTTTGTAAAAGTTTAAATTTTAAACTTAAATTTTATAGGGAAGCCTATCCATTCCTCATCAAAACTGACATTAGCAATGAAGGAGACGGTTTTAGAAAACATTCTAATGAGAGAGAAAATTGAACTGACAGCGCAATTGAATGAAGCCATCCAAGAAGAGGTGATTTTATTTAATTATACTTACTCCTGATTTATCATCTCTTGTGTCTCAATTATCATTTCCTCTGTTTTTTCACATAAAATGACAGTTAACCCTATCCCAGGCGGGCTTTTTTGAAAATCTGACAGTTGGGAACAGGTTTTTTGGCCCACAGCAAGAACTTTCGCAAATATCTCAGGAATAGCACATGCTAAACACTTGAAATTTTGCATAGTGTTACATAATGTGACTCTAAAGGTGGCAAAAGAATTTCAATATGGTGCCATGGTAACTTAAAATTTTCAGAAATAGTGTGAAATAGAATTATTTTTATGTAGGCAAGTTGCAAGTTGCCGGTTTTTTCCAATGTGAAGTTATTTAGACATTTACCAGGCCATGGGCCCAAAAGCGCCCCCCCCCCCCCACACCCTGTCTGGGATAGGGTTAAGATAGGGAAGGAATTTTGTGAATACTTTCAAGGAAGAAACATAGCGCTCTCGATCTGCAAAAGTTAATTCCTGCAAAAACTTTCACAGGTCTCACTTGAAGAAATTTTCTCTGCAAATATCAAATCTTTCTTGCTTCATGTCAAAAATTTCTTCCACAAGCACTTCATTTAAATTACACATATCCGACAAATATCCATGCTGCTGCTGTTTTTTTCTATGTCGAGAAGCAACAGCTCAATTGGCTGATTTAGTTTGGCTAGTTTATAAAGAGTGTTGATTAATTGGGTAGTTATCAGTCTGTTTCTATTAAATCACAATATATCAGCCCCACTACCTCAGAATGTATTTAATTGATCTTACTGTCTCCTAGATATGTATAGAAATATTTAACACTTGTCAATAAATGTTTTTAGCATTTTTCTTGTGTTTCATTTCAGAACGGTGAAGAAAGTTTCGTACGAATAGCTTTAGAAAACTTGAAGGTAAATTTTCGTTTCTTTATTGAACCTCAATGCTCTCAACACTTAATTAATAGAAAGGTGAAACTTATTGATGAAACTTGTCTCGAGACAATCTAGAATGAGCTGCGACTGGCTCATCGTTGCTAACAAGGCGCCATCAGAAAATTACAAGTGTTTAAAAGAGTTTTGTGGACTATCATGCATTGATGTACAGTATCTGCTTTTTGTCTTATTACAGGCCAAAATTACTGCATACAGTAGGGTTGACAAGAAGCCGGTTGAAAGTTTCCTTCAACCTGATATTGAAGAGAAACATGCAAATTATGGACCAGAAAGTAATCTACAACTAATGCTTGCTAGTGAGGTAATTGTGTTTTTTTATTTGTCATTACACTATCGTGTAACTCTTGTTAGAAGGAGTTAAACTTGTGGAACTTTGTTTGGTTAGGTAGACCACATTCTAAGGAGTAAAAGATATATTCTTGAAAACAAAATGAAATGGAACCAGATACAGTTGGACTAATACCGGGGTCGTTTACAGAACGTTGCAACTTTATATTTTACTCAAAAATTGCTGGCTACTATTGCCTGAAAAGCCACCTCCTGTTAGCACAAGACGTCTTTTTGACGTGGAATGACGGTCTTGTACTGGGTTGGCCGGAGGAAGGATTCGAGAAACGTGAAAAAAGAAAAAAAAACTATTCACTAATCGCGAATCCTTATATTTTAAATGCTGTTACTTTCTTTCCTAAAGAAATCGGTGAAAGAAGATGCGTTTTTATATGACGAAGAAAGTGATTCGAGTCACCCGAAAGCAGTATTTCAAGAAGTAGAGGGGGGTCTTCTTGGCAGTGCCTTATGTGGGGTATGTGAAACCGATGAAAAACCAACTTCCAAAGAAACTGAGAAAAAGCTTAGAAATTCCGAATCTTCAAGTACGGAAAACAGTGTTGAAGAAGCGAACGATTCCATGGTGGCCATGTCATCAAAAAACAACTCGGAATTTTATTTCTTTTATCAAGGTAAAAAGAATCATACAATTGCGTTAACCCATTGGGCTATGAAACATGATATTAATGGTTGTTTACTTTAAGCGTATAAGCTTTTATGAGCAGAATTTGTTTTTCTTTTTTTGGTCATTTTCACAGAAATTTGTCTTCAAAAGTTTTCACGCGGTGAAATCTTTTCACCAAGAATTCACAAAATATGGAATTCCTAAACAATTCTGACAGAATTCAAGTAGTGGCTAGATTTTGCTGCTCGGGAAAGTTTGTTTCCTTACAGTATTACTTATACTAAAAGTAGTTTTAGAAACGCTGATATTATTAGAAACGTAATGCACATTAAATGGCAACTGCACTTGAATAAAACTCCAAAATTCGCCTTATAAGATATAAAGCTATTATGAAAATAGCTGATGTTGAACTGTTGATTATTAGTGACAGTCTTTCTCTCTGTTTTATAGCGGAAGATGGTCAGAATATTTTCATAAACTCATTGAATGCTCGATGTTTGATTGAAGAGTATGGAAGTCTTGAACAATCACCGAAAAAAATTGTTGGTCAGATTCTTGACTTTGAATCGCACACCATGACGAAGGTTAGCTTTGTTCTTTTGTGAGCAGAACTAAGCGTCCATTTTGGCCAAATTCGCAAAATTAAGTACCCGCCGCGTGCTTCTGCCAAATTAACAAAAGTTTTAATAACGTCCATATTTATATCAAATACGAAAATATTGGATAATATTATTCAGTGGAAATTAGTACCCGCGCGAAACTCATTTGAAACGATCATTCGCAAAAATTAAGTGCCGCGAAATGCAATTTTTTCGACTCGCGAAATTAGTACTAGTAAGGTAATTTCCATTATCTCCAAAATACAAGAAAAATTAAAAATTAAGAAGCACAGCCCCTTTTTTTGTTGAGCTATCAGAGACGTAATTATCGTACTTGGTGTACAGAATGATTGTGGGTAATGTACCTTGAATGCAGCTTGTAGGAGGGCAATAGTAGCCCATGTCAGTTTCTTTGTATGGACGCAGAGGTGTGTGCAGACCATCTGTACCCCTCCCTCCCCCCATTTAAGAATAAGCCTTTAGTTGTTCCATTTCAGGAGTTGAGAAAGCGTTATCGATACCTCAGTCATCTTCCAGTTT
>JAUBWS010088332.1:0-11812 GCA_032270445.1 Darlingtonia californica | reverse complement strand
AAAATATTGTTTTAACACGTCTTTTATTTTTCTAGGTTTAATAAGTGACATCAAACCAAAAAAGAAGCTGCCATCTTCAAACGGAATATTCAAAATATTCCGACAGCCTGTCAAATTAAATCTCTGGGAACCAAAATCAGGAGAAAAGCTAGCTATTCCATATTCATTTGCTACTGACTTTCCATACAAAAGTGAAGTGAAAGTAGCTGTTGCTGCTATCAATAAACATCTCAAGTGTGGCCATGACGTATGGGTACCTTACACAAACCAAGACCATCGAGTAGAGTTCACCAAAAAACATGGGTACTGTCACAAAAAAATATGTAATGGTCTATGGGAAAAGGGGGCTTGGACATTTTTACTTATATACTTACATACTCCACCCGAGAGCAAAACCACTAAAAAACGTCTGTGGAGGAGTATATCTTAAAATAGAAATGACCTCCTCCGCAGACGTTTTTACATGATTTTGAGAGGTAAACAGTAAATGATGGTCGCATATACTTTATTTAACATTGACAGTGTTGATCCCACATATATTTTAAGTAAAGTAGGTGGAATACTGCAACGCCTTCAAATGCCAATAACTCCTAAACGGCTCAAAATTGGCTGTTTCAACCTAGTATTTTTCTTAATTAAACGAGCTTTTTTTTAATACCAAACTTTATTAGTTTGGCTTATTTAGTAGTCCAGAAATTCAATTTCAAAGACATATTTTAAAGAAACATTTTTGAGTGCTAATGCTTATTTGCGAGGTCGTTTTTTGGAAAATTTACATAAAACAGCCCCTCATTTTTACCACATATTTCAACGAGTTCTTCTATGTTCTATGGCCATTCTTGCAAAATAAATTTTGCTTCCCATGCCTTGTTCGAAGTTGGAGCTCTAGGAAGGAGAAAATGACTTCAATGACCAACAGATTGCTGAATATTTTAAACTGAACTTTGTCACAGACTGCTGCAAGTGAAAAACGTAAACACTCTGTAACCGACTTTATATGTGTCCATGTAAAACTTTAAAAAATGAAGTCAGACTTTTCATATAAAAAACCCAACAGGGGAATGGTTTTTGCGGATTTCATGACTATGTGTGGAACATGATAAGGTGAAAAATGGCGCCCTAACCTGTGACACACGTCCCCTTTTTCGATCTGGGATAAGTGCTTGATAATAATACGTTCTATCCTTCCCACGATGATCTGCATACCTTTTTGCTTTTATCAACTCATATTTCTTAAAATTATCTTTAAAGCAGTCCCCCTCGTTTTCAGATTGTTTTCTATGACAACAAAATATAATGATATATTAAAACTATCACTGTAAAATCAACTTTAATCATTAAAAGGCAACTAAACGCATAATACACGACTCTTGGGACAGCGTTGTCAAGAGAATGGCATGAAAACAGGAAGGAAATGCATGAAAACTAAATTTGGGAATCGTCCATTAATTAATTTTATAGATGTTGGAGCTCGATGGGAAAAGATTATGACGAAGCAGGCAAACAGTATATTAGCATTGATTCTGGATGTGAAACTAAAAGTAAATATATCTAACTTAAAAAAGTTCTAACGCACTTAAATATAGGCATATTAGATACAACCAGTGCCGTAGGATTTTTTAATATAAGGAATTATTTATAATTTAGATGGCGGATTGTGATTTCCGAAAGATAATTGAAAAGAATTTTAGTGCATTTTACTTCATTTTTCCGAAATCTAGAGTACTAATTTTTAAGGTTTTGAAACTCTACTCTCCTATTAAAATTTTGCTTCTTACAGCATTTTCCTATTACTAGTTTGTTCTTCGTATATTTTAGTTGGAAACCAGTCTAACCGGATATTTTCCGTACTGAAAAGAAAAAATACGTACGGGTCACTCCTTCGCTATTTCTTCTTTGTTACGTGGCTCTCTCAATAGAAAAAATCAAAGTCCTATTGAAAAATTACATCGATTATTGGCTAGTAGACTAGTATATTGTTACAAACAAAGATTTTTCTGATCCCTAGTTATTTGTAATTTTTCATGTTTTCTTTTCATTCATTCTTAGCAGCAATTTTTATCTAAATTTCCTTAATTTTTATGATTTTTTATCAAAGCGTTGGAGTGGATCTAGGGTTCTTTACAAGGCAGATTGTTTTATTCTAATGGTCAATGTGCTGTTGTTCTTTAAAACGTTGGTGGAATTTTATTGACTTTATGTCGAATCGCCAAATCCAATCACATAAATTCTTGTGAGGCGGATTTTTTAAATACTTTATCGTTGTTCTGCTTAGATGGGAGATCCACCACTATCTCTCGTTTAAAAATTTGTTTGCAAAAAAGGTGAAAATTTTGCTAAGAAATTCAGATGGATACCCAACCTTTCTTTCACTAGGGTTTCTGAAGTTCGTATTTGTATTGAAAAAGATTTATTTGCATCCAGCTTCATTTTTTCAAGAAGTTGGTTGCCGCCAGGATTCCCAACCACTTTTCTACATACTTACTTTTAACATTTTAGGCATCATCCTACATGAGATGATGCATACTATGGGTTTCCATCATGAACACAATCGTGCGGATCGTGATAAATACATTGATATTTTATCAGACAACATACAGGATGGTAAGATCTTATTCTCAGGGGCCCTATTATACCCGCGGGGGGGGGGGGGGGGGGGCTATTTTTGCTCGTAGCCAAAATGGATTTTAATTACTGAAAAATTAGTAATATTATGCATTTGAAATTTTGCAATAATTAACACACATTTTCTGAAAATTTGAAGTAGTTGTCTTAACTAACGTCATTACATTAATTATGCGCAATTATGTAACACAAGGTGTCAATTTACAACCTTTTCCAATATAAAATGGTCAGAAATTCAATAGCCTGTACACGACAGCCGCCGCACCGGTACGGAAAATTTGATATCCCGCGGTACGTTGGCTGTTACGGTTCAAGCGATGTTATGATTTACCCAGTCTTAGTTTTTCACGACTGAGTATAGACGGAGAGTTATGATGTTGCTAGGTTACTGTTTTTATTGTCTGAGAGATGGAAACAATAAGATTTATAATTAAACATTTCAAGGTTAGAAAAGTTATTTCATTAGAAAGAGCATCAAATTTCATAGCTTTTGATATAAAGATTGCATTCATAAATACATTGTAAACAAAGTCTCGTTGATAAAATGTTAGCTAAATGTGAATGTTTTGCAATACTCATATCACTAACAGTAATGATAACGTCACATGGGCATTTTCCTGAATTTTGATCATATTGGCGCGCTCAGTAAACATATTTCTGAACATTTTGGTGCTTCATTTAAAAATAAAATTAAACTTAATTGTCTTTTTTATTCTAAACCGAAAACAGAACAATAATATCTTTCCTACAAAAAAGTTATTAAAATTCAAAAACATGCTATATTTTTACCAAACAATGGTAATCTTTGTGCAAAAAATGCTGATGTCAGCAGTTTTGGTCATTTTTTTCCAATTTTTTTTCATATTCTAAAACTTCCCATAATATTCTATGTCTGTGCCATATATTAGATAAGATTTGCGGATAAGATTAACCATAGTTATAAAAAAAAAGCCCAACCCTTGTAGGGTTAATTATAATTAATTCTTTTAACTTTTTAATCAAAGTATGTAACAGCAGAAACTTAAAAGTACTTTTTGATCTTAGGTCTGCAATCACAATTTGATAAAGCAGGAAAAGAAAATTATTATGAAACAAATGTGGTGAGTATATGACATGAGTAGGGTTATGTGTTAGGAATTTAGGACCGTTTTTCGTAATAGTCCGTACGACGCTTCTGTATGGTCCGCACTTGCTTCATAGAATACTGATAACCGTTAATGATACTGACAACCATATACGGAAAAAACGCCACGGCTATAGCTAAAATAACGGTAGAAAAGGGCATAGCAAAATCAACTGCACGGATAAAGGTAGCCTACAACCGTCTTTTAAATATTTGAGACTTATAGGGAACTTCCCTGAAATTTTGAAACTACAAGTAGTCTAAAACCTTGTTTAACTGTGTATCTAAAGAAGGAGTTTCAACTACGAGGTTTCAAGCCGGACTTAGGATCATAGGTCAAAAAGTCTACAAATGTTTCAAGAAGCCTGGGAATATAGCCTAGAAGCTAGTCACTCCCTGTAAGATCCAAAAACATTGATTAAATTGAATAGAAAGCTAATTATCGACATTCTCGCCAGACTAAAAACTTGCAAGTAATGAAAATTTTTGCTAAGTCTCATACATTTTTGTGGATGATTGTAGCTCTGAAGGTGGCAATAGGTAAAGTATGAATAAAATTCACAAAAGAATCACTAAAAGAGCCAACAAAATTAAAACATATTATTACACAAATACCTTAATTTTATTGCTCTATGTTTGAATCTTTTTGTTGGAAAATAAAAAATAATTCCTTTGATTTAAACTTGAAGATTTTTTGCCAGTAACAAGAATGTAAAGGAATGATACAGGTATAAGACAGAGTGTTCCATTGCTTTTCAGAATGCTAGCGTCACAGCCTGACTTCTTGAATAATAGTGTGCATGTGCATATCCAGTAGCTATTTCTACCATAACAAAAGTATCACCGCAATGACATGAAAAAGACGTCGCTTTGTTACGCACACTATTAACCAATTAGGGTGACCATTTTTGACAATAGAAATTTAATGTTTATAGTTCTCAGACTCCCGACTCGATTTTGGACGTTAGCCTCTAGACCAAGAGGAGAGCAAAAAATCCCGGAACGGTTTATCGGACAGACTATATTTACTCTTGCCCCATTTTACTTCCGGACAAACTTGTCCCTAACTGGATCTACCGGCACTACTTCAGGTTTGAATAAATTTAGGATTCGTGCACGTGCGCAGTAGCAAGTATAAACATAAGCAAAATAATTATCGCAGCAAAATAAAAGAATCGCTTTACTAAACCAATCAGTGTGAACCGTTAATAACAATTGAGATCTATCGTTTTCGTTTAGCATTGTGTTGTCACCAATCAACGTAAAGTATTAATAAACAAAAAAATGATTGGTTTATGATTACCAAAATAACTAATCTCAGTGGCGGCCTGGCAGGGGGCCAAGGGCGGCAATATTTTGTAAGCAAAATAATAAATTCTTGTTGTTTTGCGTTGAATTTTTTGCATTGAATTATATGAAGCGGAATAAGTGCAAAAGGTTTAAAAATCGTGTCGTATTAAACCAACGATGAAAGGGGGCATAGGTAAAATAGACAATTCTATTATTTCTTTGCTACAAATACTCACAAATTCAACATTAAAGTATTTGCGACGCATAACCCACAGAGCCTTAGCAGCCATAGAGGCCGGGGATGCCATGGCTACACAAAATACTTCCTTATCACGGTAATATCAACCTTTATTACAAAAATAAAGTGCCCAAATCAAAATCGTTCAATCTTTAAATAGAAGTCACATTATTGACAAGTACGGGTGGAGTTCTCTAAAAGTGTTGATTAATATTGTTCAAATTTTGTCGGAACCAATTTATTTGAACTCTCTTATTTTTCTTCGTTCCGTATCCCTTTCTCCTTTCAAACTTAAATTTTTCGGATGAATCATGCGGAGAAGGAGGAAAATTTTCACTTTGCCCTTCCTGCTGAAATAGAGCCAGACCGCAACTGACCAGTCTTCCAATAAAGTTTAGAAGCAATGCCAGTAGACCCAGTGTTGAGCGCCAAAAACTCGAAACTATACTGAATAGAGAAAATTAAACAATTTAATTATCATTAACAGGGATACGACTATATGTCCATCATGCATTACGATTTGACATCATTTTCGAAAAATGGTAGACGAACTATGATATTGAAAGGAACAAAAGAAGCAATGGCGTTAACACCCGAACAACGTAAGACCCTCGGCAAAGCACCAGATCTGTCAGAAAAGGACATCAAAGAATTGAGAATGTATTTCAAATGTGATGGAGACGATGGAAAAGGTATATTTGCTATATGTTCCTATGAGACAAAACACGTCATTGGAGATATTCTTTTGGGCGTGTAGACAGGTTCTGACATTGAGATATGCATATGTATATTTACATTTACATCCATAGTATTAAATTAACAGCTCCTTGTGTTTCTCTTTCCGTCAATTCTTTCTTTATTTTTATAAGACTATGCAGGCGCGCTGAAATGTTTCTGCTTATGAAAAGTCGCAGGCAACAGAATGTGCAGAAATTACTTTTAACTTTGTCACAACATTCTAAGGCTAAAACTTTTTCGTTACAGGCACAACTAATCCAACTGATGGATACATACCAGATGATATTGACGTTTTCTCGGGAGAAGAGTGGTGAAAAATATAACTACTTCCTGCTTTTTTGTATTGTTTTACCATTGTAAAAACTTCTTTTTTTTATCTCTACAATACAAACTTTTATATTAATGCTACATAAACTCTTTTTATTTTCTTGTAAACAGATGCTACCCACGAGGACGATTTTGTAGAGGTCGAACTCTCTTACCGTCTGTCTCCACGTTAGACAAGTTCAGTTTTTCAAAGTAACAATGCGGGGGGAAACATGTGTTTAGCTTTCCAACAAGTATGCCTGCCCTTTTGTAGCAATATTCAATCCTAAAATATTTGTTTAAATTCAATCTTTTTTAGGTCAAATTAGTAAAAAAAGCATTCAATACTAAAAAACTATTCCATACTAAAAGCCATTCAATACTAAAAAACTATTCAATACTTAAAATACTATTCAATTTAAAGAAAACCGCGCTTGCCCCAGGAAGATTTAATGTTTTTTACGGATTGAATAGTTTTTAATATTGAATGGTTTTTTTAAGTATTGAATAGTTTTTTAGTACTGAATGGTTTTTAAGTATTGAATAGTCTTTTAGTATTGAATGGTTTTTAGTATGGAATAGTTTTTTAGTATTGGATGGTTTTTAGTATGGAATAGTTTTTTAGTATTGAATGATTTTTTACTAATTTGACCTAAAAAAAATTGAATTTAAACAAATATTATAGGAATATTGCTACAAAAGGGCAGGCATAAACAAGCCAAAGTAAATGAAACATATAAAAAACATAAAATATATCTGGGCGTGTTCAAAAGCTACAATATTTTGCCTGGTATTGCCGGTAGAGCGTAGCACCTCATAGACTTTTCCATAGTCTAAGTTAACACTCTAAGGCAAAAAATAACTCGCAACGGGAGTTGCGCCTGGAAAGAAGGGAACCTTTTTCTTTTTTCTTCCCTCTGTAGAATTCCCGTTTCCGCGCGACAGCTTACAGGTTTTTCTGAAACGGACTATAAAATAGTCTAAGCACGTGATCTCGTTTATCTCTGAATCGGGTGAGCCCTATACTCCCAGTTGCATTCATAACGTAGGAAATTTCATTCAGTACTTATTTTTATTCACTATTTTGTATTTCATGGAAACGAGGCTTGGCTTATAAAATTTACATCAAAGTTGAGAGTGTGTGATATTACAATGTTTTTCCCAGGCAAAAGTTCGAGTAATTCCGTTAATCACTTTCGCCACGCGTATAGTGTGTTTACTTATTTAAAGAATATTTTTAATGATGTTTTTCCCGCAAAAATCTGTTTTTCTATTCCGTAGCATAAGAAACCTCTCAGTTCTTAAACGTGTTTTTTTAAATGGTGAAAAATCAACAAGACTTTTTCAACACTTTTCAAACTTTCAACTTAAATTTTTGGACAGTGGATTTAGATAAACTAAATTATTTTAGTACCAAAAGAACTTTTTGCATCGGTCAGAGCTTATGGCCTTTCAAAGAGATAATGATATTTTGGTTATACTTTGGACGCACATGTGCTTCCTATTTAGAGGTAACGGTGAATGGCAATTTAGATTATTACAGTTATGATTCATGTATATTTTATTGAAACGTCTAGCAGATAGCCTGATAATTTTCTTGACGGTAACCACAGCTGAAAGACCAATAACCATGCAAGGGGCGGTGGAGCCATTGTAATGACGCCGGCCACAACCGCACCACAAACTCAGTGTCTAGCTATGATTTTTGATCTTAAAAATATTTTTGATCTTAAAAATGTAACAAATGTAGTAGTTTTCTCTATAACAGATTGATCTCGTAGATATTGCTTTAGCATTTTTCTTATATTCAAATATCAAACAGCTTTGAACCCGTCTGATTGGCTTATTGCGACACCTCTACCAATGTACTTGGCCGCATCACTTCAAACATGTTTCCACAGGCCATCTAGTTCTTCAACTTTATTATCCAAATATTGTCACAAAATATTCATCAATAGGATTGTATTCATTCAATATTGCCCTGTGATGAAGTCGTAGTATGTAGGTGGCGCCACAACATCTATAAAATAACAATAATTTAGATATTTAACCCTATTACTTAGGATTTCAGGGCTCCTCAACTTTCTCCTTGGAACAATGTTTCCTTCTCCTTTCAAAACTTTTGATAGGTTGATGCTGTACTATTGAAATTTTACAGCTATAATAACTGTCATAAAAAGAACAAAATGACGTCGTACTGATGACGTCATCTATTTTCCAAAAGATACCGGGTTTTAGGGCTCCTTCAACATTCTTCAAAGAGTATCAATAAAATTGCAAAGCCTGATCAAATCAGCCTTTTGATTGCCCTACTTTTGGAACTTTATAGCTACAATAATTGTCACAAGAAGAACAAAATGACGTCGGATTGATAACGTCATCAAATTTCCAAAAGATGCCAATTTTGGGGCCAAAAATTGAAGTCGTCTAAAAGTTTTCATGAAAGTGCTAAAACTTAATAAAAACTACTCTAATATCTTTAATATACCCTAAAATGCGTTTGAGCGTGAAAATTTTGTCATTTTTTGATGACACACTTTTGTCAACAATGTCATGATGCTGAAATGAGAAGTACCAATTAAAAATGGATCTTCCCCCCTGTCTAGGATAATTAGGGTTGTCAAAAGTCAAAAATAAGCACCTTTCTCAATGCTATTAGTTAGTATCTTCCACCTTGATTACAAACTCCCAAAAAGTAATTTTATAATCATCTGTTCCTTTTTATTATTATTTCGTAAATTGTCGGTTACCAGAACTTAACATGGCTGGAAACGAGACGACATGTGCCATAAAATCAATCTCGAGAAGGTTAACTGGGTAATACAGTGGAATCTCTATAAAGCGGACACCATCGGTGCCAAAGTGACGAAAATTAAATTTTCAACAACTTATCTTAAATAAATGTCTATAATGTTTTAAAGAGCAATAAAAAAGTTTGTATGGCCAAACGTCACCTGCCGAAAATTTCGTCACTTTTGTCCGACATTTTTGTGTCCGATAAGCTCCCAACTCCTCATCAAAATACAAGCCTTGAAATGTGAATCATTTTGAAATTAAAAAAAGGTTGAAAATTGAAAATTTCATCTTTACTTTGTGACGTTTGTTTCGCTTCTTCGTAAGTAGGTAGTTTTAGGTTATGTAAGCAATATGGTGGACCAATCACGCCTGCCATTGGATCATCGGGTATTTGCGGTACCATATTACTTTGCTCCTTTTTCCTACACGATAAAATGTAGGCAATCACCATGATAGCGCAACAAGCAACAAACACAGCCAGCGCTATCAGCCAAAGTGGACCGAAGAATATACCAATACATAAAACAGCTATTGCAATCAAAATAGATGAGCCAGCTGCACCACAAAGTATTTTTAGTAGTACTCCACGAAATATTTTGACATCTCTCTCGTGTGCATTTGAGGAAGTTGAAGCTGGATTAGTGCATGGATTGCTGGGCATATTTGTGAGCTACTTAAGGGCTATGCTGATGTTTGTCAAAGATTCCTCATTGCCTCTTCTATACCATATCCTTAAAACTTTTAACATGAAATGAGTAATACCAATTGCACTATCAAGGAAAGTACTTCGTAAAATTGTTTGAAAAAAACATAAATAGAATAATGAGAGAAAAGCTAATTTTGAAAAGAACTTCTATCTAATTAAAGAATTGGTAATTACTCATATCGCAGTAACCTCGTATTAAGAATAATATCTATGAATCTTTAATTTTGTATGCTGGTGGTGACATTCATTAAAGTGCATTATGATAACAACCCTGTCAATTCTTTGGAAATTAAATGCCGCTCTATAATGCATTTGACCTTACATCTAATGAAGGAAGGTTAGAATTGGTGGAGTTCTCACGTGTTCCTGCTGTTTTGCTCAGCACGTTAATTGTTTCGTGTTACTAAGAAAGGATATCATTAATTAGCTTTAATCGGCTTAATTACGCGTGAATTAAGCATCCAATTTCGACTTTCCTGCTATCGCACTAATTAAAAAGCGGGTGCTTTGCATAAAATAAATTGATAGATTGACGTCCTTAGAAAAGATAGTGCAATGGCTGTGCTTCATTGTGCCTTTTTGTAGTAGCAGGGCACAATATAAAAAGTGGAGGGGCCAGGATTAGTGACGTAGGAGGACCCACCATGGTTGGGTCTGACGCGCCGGAGAAAATTAAGAGCTTTTAAACTGCTAGAATGGCTAAAAATACAACCTCCAGACAAAAAATATCATTGTATGTCATATTTATTGATGAAAAAAGTTGTTTAAAAAAAACATTACTCTGAAAGAAAGTGGGGGGGGGGGGGGGGGGCCCACGGCCCCCCCCCCCCCCCCCCTGTGTCGACGGCCCTGAGTAGTCCATAAGATTAAGGGAAGGGGGTTATATGTTGGTATAAAAAAGGGACAGTTGAAGTCATATATTGCTGATAAATTTATCAATCTGACTTTCAAAAAGCTCATGCATAATTGTTCCCAGAAGATTTAACTTAAAAGCCTGTTTAATCCCTTTAATTATCTTGCTATCCAAAAGATTCTTATTCCCTCAGAATTCAAAAATGAGGAGATATCTCGTGTATACAGTGTGTCCTGAAAAATACGGAACCCAAACTTTAGACAACTATATATTTTAAATATTTATATGTATAGTTAGTGAATGCGATTTTTATACCAGAAAGAAGAAAATTTCATGCTCTCTTCATATATGTAACTTCCAATTCTACAAGAAAATATTTGGACTAGTGTTTCACCCCTTAGCACTGGACCTTTCAATTAAATCAATAACGATCAATTAAGAAAAAAGATTAATAAAGATTAATGAGCCGATTCACAAAAACGTCTTTAACTGTAACATAAAGCTACATTTACATTTACATGACTTTCTTCTTATAAGAATCATATTATGAATTTAAAACATTCTAAACAAGACATTTTTTAATGAAACTTCCTAATTTCGCTTGTTTTTAAAGCATCTAAGGGAATATTGCGGATTAAGTTGTCATGAGATAAACACTTGATTTTAGGTATAGTTCACATGATGAATAAAAAAAATGTGTCCTTATAAACATTTTCGTGACACGCTTAATACAGCAACCAAAAATAAGCCAACTCGGTGTAAATTACAAAAGGTTTATAGCTCATTAAAGTTTGAGTTTATTGATCATTATGAAATTAATGACCGTATGAAAAGAAATCTGAATATTTGCTAAAAAAATTAATTTTCCAAAGTAAAATATATATTTCTGACAAGCTTAAGAAAATATTTTTCTAACGATATAAAAATCTCAAAGAATAAATAAAGATTCGAAAACTCTAGCCTTTTAAAAGTTGGGTTCCGTTTTTTATCAAGATACACTTTACGAAGTCGTTTGAGAAATATTGCACTGTGTGTCTAAGAGGCCGTTTACATGAGAATTTCATTTCAGGCGAAATAAAAGTTTTTAACAATGTCATTAACTGTAACCACTTATGGGGTTTTCTTTGACACCGAAAT
>JAUBWS010088310.1:0-11814 GCA_032270445.1 Darlingtonia californica | reverse complement strand
ATCGTCCGCTAACGTACGTTTATCCTAATGATTTGGAAGAATGTGTCACGCCAAATCATTTGCTGTTTGGGAGGAAGCTGAACTCGACGGCTCTCAATTCAAATGTTGCAGTCGATGCTTACGCAAACACGAATCATCAAGACGTCTCAAATGTTTGTCAAAAATTCTGTTTTGTATACTCACTCTAAGATAGACACTCAAAACGCTGAGTTGTGTTTTTTAATACTCTCTCTCTACTTACAGACTAAGACATATAACCTTCTTCTCTCTCTCTCTCTTTCTCACTCTTTTTTATTCTTTTTCTACACTCCTTTCTGTTTGATGAGTAACAACTATCTTATTATTACCTAATACTAACATATCAGGAAGCTATGGACTTTTTCACCACACTTACGGAATTTTTTCAGGTTACTAAGGGGCTCACTAGTTGATTTTTTAACTATTTCTCTTGGTTTCCCTTCCGTTATTTCAAGCCAAACATTAACACACTAGCTTAACAGTAACATAAATTTCAGTCAATCTCACACTAAATTACATTCTTTGAAACTGAAGGCCTTAATATATTTGACAAATTTTTATGTATATATTGTATATTCACATATACATGTAAATAGGTATATATATATATGAAAAACTGAAAACTTATATTTTATTTCGTTTGACTTTAACTTTGTACTTTATATAACACCTGACACTGTTTAGGTGGTTGTTACGTCACGGTAAATATATTTATCTATCTATCTATCTATCTTGTAGCTAGATGCCTAGTAGTATGATTGCTGAATGAAGTAAGTATGTTATTATTGACTTGCTTTTCAATGTCAGTATGGTACTGTTTTGTATGTCTAAAAGGTATGCTTATTCGTCATAGAATTAAAGCCATCTTTGCTGCTCCTTAACTAAAATTGTTACCCTCAAACAGCCTTTTTCACACATTCACATTCTACTATACTGAACCTTGTGAATACCTAGAGTTGAGACGAGTAGAGGGGAGCCTTTGTCACTTGCCATACTATTTATTTAAACTTAGTTGAAAAAAGATACCATATCATCAGAGAGGAGAGGAAAATGTTTTCTAACTTTTCAAATAAAGTTTTTATCTCGAGTTCAACCTTCAAAGTAAGGGGACATCCATAAAGTGTGTATGCAGTAAAATTGTCAATTTTGGACCCCCTCCCCCCTTGTACGCTATGAAACAATAGAAACAATGTCACAAAACAATAGGTGTACGCATTGGGCCCTCCCCCCTCAGCGTATGTACTTTATGGATTCCCCCTAAGTTTAAGTAAATCAACCAAGAATTTCTCAGGAAAAATGTAAACAAACCACTTGCAACATGACACTTGAGAAGGACTCAAAAATTGTTGATTGATGTCAAATAAAACGTTTTATAAAATTCATTAAAGTTTCATACTTCCAAGCCAAAGTCCCAAATGAATTAAAAATCATTATTTACACTTCTATATAAAATTTCCCGTCCTTGCACGACAGGCACAACTCAGAAGGATACACTTATACCGGTATATATTTAGTCGATATATTTGTAATGTATTTTCTCTTTTTCAGGCAAATAAATACTAATGCTACTTATTGATACTGTCTACACTTAAGTGTGTTAGCAGTGTGCGTCACAATGATTATATTCATAATTAACTTCACTAAGTAGTAGTAGCAATATTTTGTTAAACATGTGATCACAAGATGTTGTCAATAAGAAATCTGGATTTTCTCAAAAAATACATGGTTTAATCCCATGATAAATTATAAAAGGGAAAAAAGATTTTTTTCTTTTCTCTTTTTTATAATTTCTTTTGTTTATTTAAAACATCACGTAAAATGTTAAATACAGTCAAAATAGTTCGATTTTCCTCAACTGATAATTATACTCCCCATTTTTAAATAGAAGGTTAGAGGCTACTTGATTGTAACAAGGTTGTTGGAATGGAAAATCAAGGGGTAAAGGTATATATTACAAAATTGGGTGTACAAAATATTTTGATATGATTCTATATTTTCTGATTTTTAAACAATTTTTCATGATTTCGTTTCCTTCGTTCCTTCTTTTCATTTCTTCCTTTTTTTTGCGAATTTTTGAATTTTTTGATGACTTTTTTTGTTTTTTTGTAATTTATGAATTTTTCTGTTAACCTTTGCTTTTTATATGATTTGTTCCAGACTGTACGAGAATTTTTGAGGTATACATTACCGCTCAGAGAAAATAGTTTGAGAATGGGGATAAGACATATTACACTGATGAATGTTTTTTTATTTTTTGTCATGCATGCATGTACACTGGAAACCGTCAACAACTAATTTTTTCTTGAAACTTTGTTCTATCAAGCAACAGGTATGTCGCATTATATTTAGGTTCTAGAAGCAACTTTCATTCATAATTAAATTTATTTAGTGATGATATTTTTGGATAGTGTAATGGTCTTCTCAGAATGGATCAGATGACTCTGTAAGTATTAAGTGGAGGCATGGTACTCATTGTAGACAAAAGAAAAAATAGACAAAGTGCATTGTTGAAACAGACCTGAAAATTCTTTTTTTTTGTCAGACAGGTGACTGACGAAAAAGATTCTCTTTGAAGTTCTAAAATATTGTCAGGCAACAAAACAGGGATTGACCTGACCCTTGTAGATTAATTTAAATATTTTTATCACGATCATAATGTTATTAATAACTGTAAAACTGACCAAGGGATTGTTAACAGAATTCAGAGCTTTTATTTCAACACAGCTGTTGGTATAGCCAATTGGGTTCGATTCCCAACTGTGTTTATGTTAATATAAGTTGAAAGATTTTCTTGAGATTTAGTTCATCCTGATGGGAGGTAGCCTGAGCAAAATGATAAAAAAAATAAGGATTCTTGTAGTTGAGGTTATAATTCAGAGATGACATAACTTAATATATAGCAGAACAACTAGCCAATATACCACAAGCAGTCTGAATAAGCATCCCTCAATAATATTGAACCCAAAGCATTCAAGTACATTTTATTATGTTTAATTGAGGGGTACTTATGCATAGGTTATTCATAAATGGCCTGAGAGAGATTCGAACTCTCATAACTCCTTTGTCTGGAGAGAAGCTCCCAGTTGAGCTAGCAGGCCTTCTGTAAGGTTTTATAGAGTCTGGCTGAATGGTCAGAATTTTCAGGTGAAAATCATTTTTCACACTGGTATAACAGATTTCATGACCCCTAGATAAAAGACTGACTGGATATCAAGTTCCTCATTATATATAACGTAATGTCCACATGATATACGTGTAATGTGTGTAGAATCACCCCATATCCCACATCCCATTGCAACTATCACATATATACAGAAGATTTGTCCGTTCTGTAACGTATGCTATTTCTGTCAAACTACTATGGCCTGATTAGATGAGGCGGGTTGGCATGGTGCTGGCTCGTTTAAAGGGAAATCTATTTTTAGAGAAAGCTCGGCTCTTGCAGAGTTGTGCCTAAAAGATAAATTTTGATTATTTGAGGCAGGTTGAAAATGGGTTGGCTCACTTGCCGAGCTGGCTCGTTTTCATGAAACCTCATATAAACAACCCGCCTCATATAATCAGGCCCTATGTCGACAGTTATTTTGCAGAGTCAGAGAACACGAAAGGAGAAGTGGTCCCGTGGAAAGCCATCTTGCAACATGCAACACTTAAATAATGAATAATGTCAGCATTGTCACTTCCGTAAAAGCTGGTAACATTGGGCAGCCGTGGTAACATTGCCCAGTTTTTAAAATCTCTCTAAAATAATTTAAAGTAAATATTTTTTCCTCTCTTTTTCAGGACAGCTTCATATCCATCCACCGCATGATAACCAACCCAAATGAACTTTCGGGATCGCATTCTTCCGAAGAACGAAGAAGAAAACCCCGATTTTTCAAACTGGATTACCGGGGGCGAAATAATGGAAGAACGGAGAACTATTTTTATAAACATTTTTATCCTTAGTAATCTAGAATAGTTGTATGTTTCAAAAAATACATTGAAAACTTAAATAAAATGTTCTTCTTCTTCATTTTCTTCTTTGAATTCATGATTCAAATTGGCGGGCCTGAACGTGTCCCGTGCGTAAGACGCCCATAACGGGGTGGTTTTTTGTTATCTGACCGGCTGCCGAAAATCGGGTGTAGTGCAAAGATTGTTTAGTCGTTTTTTAATTTTTCGTCCTCGGCACCGTACGGACTATAAATGTATTGCTCCACAATGGTTTGATCGACATTTTAAAAATTGCGCTTTATCGATGAAACGGCGATTTCAATTTAGTATTCTATAGCATCTTGTCAAAACTGGACAATGTTACCATTTCACCGCCATTCGATTTTTTCATCTTTCATCATTGCGGCGCTTCGCGCCTTACGTAATTGGAGAATTTTATTTCACATAAAATCTCCATACGATTTAATATTGGATAATCGAGTCCAATCTCCTTCATAATGGTACCCCTCGTCTCCTACTGCCTCAGTTTAAAGCGAAATCATTTTTTGATGACCATATCCTGATAACTTTTTGCCTTATTTTCAATAGGTTTGTAATAATGTTTTTGCCAGATTGAAGATCTTCGAGACCACTCTCCTCTTTAAAGTATACCCTCTAAGAACAAACCCATGACACTAGCTTTAGAAGAGGAAGCAGACCTGCATGAACGAGCAGTGAATTTTTTGGTATCAATCCCGGCTTTTTGCATTACAGATTTTACCCAATTAGCTATGGTAGATCTGACCACTGCTTTATGTGGCTTCAAAGGACTTAACAATGACTGATTAATACCCTCTTCCCTCCAATCCTTGGATCTTTCTATGTAATGGTCTAAGAAGGAGACTACACACAAATTAGTATTTTCTGAAAAATCATGGTATTCCACTCTTGGTGGAGCAGACCCTTTCTTACGTACTTTCGTAATCTCTGCAAATTTAAACACATATGATGTACTAGTCCTAACCATGTACCGAGTATCTAATTTTTTTAGTTCAGAGCCCCTTGATGCCGAACATAGGGCTAATAACATTGTAAGTTTTAAAATTAATTCACGGTCAGAAAGACTTTTCAAATCAGGTAATGAGTCCAAATAGTCTAGTACTTGTTGAACGTCCCAAATAAACATAAACCTAGGAACAGGTGGACGTTCTTTGAAAACTCCTGTCAGTAAATCACAAACTCTTGGGTGTTGACCAATAGGAGCACCTTCAACAGGTATGTGATAAGCGGAAATAGCTAACCTATGTCCATTTATGGAACTGTATTGAAAGCCTTTCTCAAAAAGAGAGGCTAAAAAGTCAAGCACATCACTTACAGGACACCAAGTGGGATCAACCTTTCGTTGACCACACCAGCTAGTCCACTTTCTCCAGACCGATTCGTAATTAGAAGCTGTGCCCTGTGACCTGGCACCTGAGATAAGTTCGACAGCCTTTTTTGATATTCCTTCACTAGCCAAGCTTTCCCTGAAATTTTCCATGCCGCTAGATGAAGTGATTGATTTTCCACCAATGGATGAAATTGACCCTGTGGGTTTTTCAATAGATCTAAACTTTGAGGAAGAAGTACTGGATTGGTAATGGCCATTTCCAATAACAGACCATACCATGGTTGTTTTTGCCATGTTGGGGCAATCAAAATTATATTCACTTGTTCCTGCTTGACTTTTTGTAACACTCGGCCTATTAGTGAGAATGGGGGGAAAGCGTATGCAAAAAACATTTTCCACTCCTGGGCTAATGCATCCACTGCTTTGCACTGTGGATCTAGACACCATGACATGTAAGCTGGAACTTGATAAAATAGTCTCGAGGCAAACAGATCCATGTCTGGTCTTCCCCAAAGTTTGACTATTCTCTGAAACACTTGGGGGAAAAGGCACCACTCGCTGGAGTCCCGGAAATTCCCTAATAGCCAATCTGCTCTGACATTTAATTCCCCTGGAAGATGTTCCGCTGTAATCGTGATCCCTTCTGATATTTAATGATGCCAAATGTCCTTTGACAGTTGGATCAAATTCCTGTTCCTGGTACCTCCCATTTTCACTAAATATGCTAGGGCAGTTATATTGTCCAGCTGGTAGTGTATATGTTGAAACTTCATCATTCTTGTGAAAGTTAGTGTTGCTAAGTATACCGCCTTTAGTTCTAAAACATTTATGTGCAGTTTTGACTCCTCCACTGACCACTGTCCGGCAATACTCCTGCCCTTGCAAAAGGCTCCCCACCCCTTCATGGAGGCATCCGTTTGGATTATCACCTGGTTTTGATATTTTAACAGGGATTTTCCCTTGTTCAATGACAGATTGTTCAACCACCATTTGACCTCCACTAGAGCATTCTGATCTAATGTGACCTTGTTTTGATAACTTTTCCCCAACCTTAATGCTACTATCAGAGTTTGCTGTAAAAATCTGATTTGCAATTGAGCAGGTAACACTGCTGGGGAGGTTGAAGATAGCTTCCCTACTAAGCTGCTTAATTCCCATACTGACTTTGTTGGATTCTCCAGAGCCTTGCCACACTTTACCTGCAATTTTTGTAACTTTTCCTGAGGAAGTATTAGATGCATATTCACTGAGTCTATGTCTATGCCCAGAAAGTCTATTTTTTGGACTGGCTCAATCAATGACTTCTTTAGGTTGTTTACAAATCCCAAGTTTTGGAGTAAAAAGATTAGAGTGTCTCTGGCCATTAACAATTGTTGAGCACATTGACACATTAAGAGCATGTCGTCTAGATAAGTTGTCACTCGTATATTTAACTTTCGCAATATTGAAATGGGTATTTTCATTAATTTGGTGAATATTCGTGGGGCTGGCCCTAGACCAAAGCATAGGCATAGAAACTCGTAAAGGTTCCCTTTCCATTGAAATCGGACATATTTCCTTGATTTCTGATGCAGAGGAACACAAAAATAGGCGTCCTTCAGATCTGTTTTGCACATGAAATCTTTCTCTTGCAACATTTCCCTGATCAGATGAAGGCCTTCTATTTTGAAGTGTTGATAAGGAATAAATGTGTTCAGATTCTTTAGGTTTATCACTGGCCTGTTGCCCCCATCCTTTTTTGGGACCAAGAAAATGTTGCTTAGGAACTCCCTTTTCGTTTGAAATACTTTGTGAATGGCCCCTTTGGTCAACATGGCTTCTATCTCTGACTCCACAAGATTGGCCTCCTCCAATTTCATGTTTATTGAGTGAGAAAATTTCTCTTGTACGGGCTCTGACAAGAAAGGAATTTGAAAACCCGAAACGTATCCTAGTATCTCTGGATCTTGTGTTAGCTTTTTCCAATTTTTTAGGAAATATTTTAATCTCCCTGCTAGGGGATGATTGCCTATCTCTTCTACATTTTTAATATTACTGGGTGAACATGTTCCAAATTCCTTACCGGTACTATGTCCGGGAAATTCATATTCACTGGTTCTCTCAGTGGAGCCATGTTGACTAAGTGGTCCATTTTTTTTAATTTGGACTGTTTGCTTACCTCCAATCCTAGGGAAACTTTTCTGCTGTTGTGAAAATTGCCCCCAACAATTTTTTTGTTTGACCATGATGAAGGGCTCCCATGAAAGGGCTGTTTCCAACCATTATTACGTGGTGGTTGCTGAGGTCGTGTTGACTGATGATAAGTAGGTTGGCCATATCGTCCCCCATTACGTTTTTTGGTGTGGTCATAGGCTTCCTTTGACTTTTTCACTGTTTTAGCTACATCAATAATATGTTGTTGGAACTTCTGTCCAAACAAGCAAGTGTGATTTGACTCAAGCAATTGACTCTGCTCCTTGAGAGTTGTCTTTGCTTTCTTTCTGTCAGCCTGCATAGCTGATAAAACATTCAATCTTCTCTGATAACTTATTGCATTTATTGCTTGTCCCACGAGGAGAACAGATTGCTCCAGAACAGTTGACATGTCATCCAATGGAAGTTGCATGGAATTGTCTGTGCTGTCATCAGTATTACTTACTTCGACAGCATACCATGCCCGAGAAAGAGGGCCCATGATCTGCAGTACCTTTTGTTGTATTCGCTCTAAGTTCTCATCGTGGCTAACTTCTTGCCTCCTTCTTCGTTCAAGGAGCATTTCCTTGAAATATCCGTCCAGCTTCCTTGGTTTATTAATATTACCTGGAATAGGATTTTCCAGAAGGATACTTTCTTTCAAATCCTTTTCTTGGATGAATTTATCCATGTGGCTGTTTAGATAATTCGCCATTTCTTCTGGCAGATCATATTCTTGCAGCTTTTCGTCTGCGACAGCTTCGAACCTCTTCTTCTTGAAGTCAGGCTCTGTTATGGGATGTTCATCATCGTTTTCATTATGGGGACGTTTCTCCCGGCTAATAGAATTACTTGACTCAGTGGTCGATGAAAAATCACTAGGGTTTTCACCTGTAACATTAGTATCGTTGTCTGTAATCAAATCTGTCATGATTAATCTGATATTGACAGATTATAAATCACTTCAATTCTTTGTTCAATTGAATACGTCCGGTTCGTGTGAAGAAGACTCAAATAAGAGGCAATACGAGACGAGGGGTACCATTATGAAGGAGATTGGACTCGATTATCCAATATTAAATCGTATGGAGATTTTATATGAAATAAAATATACACCTTAACACCCTCCGGCCGCCCCCGAGTGTTGCGTCCGTTCGAAAACTTCAATAGTGGTACCAAAACAAACACAGAAAAAAACATTTAAAATGGCGGATGATTTGCATGAGTTACATGATTGCGCTGTCTGCAAAAACCCTGTAGGCACTGTGCACAAGTGTCTAAAGTGTGATAAATTTGTTCACATCTTCTGTGGAAATTATGATGAGAGTGATGAAGGGTTCGGAGCATCGAATCTTTGCTTCAACTGTTCTAAAGAAAAAGAAAAGCCAATCTCATCCTCATCCAGCGAATCCTCATCAAGTAAAACAGCAGGTATGTGTTTATTTATTATGTGAATTTCTTACTTTGGAAAATTATAACTTAATGATAACGTAAACACTTTTACTTTTACTTGGAATAGTGAAGTTTGTGTTTGGACAATACCAAGGCCTACCCTGTAATTAAGGGTTTAAAATGTTCTCCCTGTCTAGAAGAAGGGCTCATTTCATAATGCTGTCAAAGTTATAATCCAGCCTCAAGTTCATTATAAAAAACGTGTAGAAAAGCTACAGCCATAAAATTTTCAGGGTTTTCCTAAAACTTATTAAGAAAACAGATTGCACTCACCTTCTGTAAAAATGTAGGAGATACACGCTTTTTTTTATAAGAATATCCTTTATAAGAATATCAGGCTGAAAATTTTGACAAAATTAAGAATAACTTAAGAATATTGATCAGGCTGATCTGATTGATAAATTGAAAATATTTTATCAAAAGTATGCGGAATACAGTTGGCTTTCAAGTGAATATGTAATATAAGAACATGCACGAAAGATCATTTTTGTAATCATCAAGGAAATGTGAATAACAAAATTTAAGAATATTCTAAGAATAATCGGAGCTGAAAACATTAAAACTCTAAGAATATTTGAGCCTGCTCGGAATTTTTTCATTCTTATAAAAAAAAAAGAGTGTATTATATTATTTCTTAATGGAGCTGTCAAATTTTAATATTCTCTTCACAGGTTCTTGGAACTTTTTGAAATGGAAGAGTGGAACTTCAAAAACAAACATCAACACAGTTGAGACAAAGTCTTCGCTGAAATATACTTGTTTAAAATGTGGTTCAGAGTTAATCCGAGGCACTAATTTCCATTAAAAAAGACATTTCAAGCAAATGCATTCAGGTGATGATGAAAATGAATCGTTAAAATTTATAGTACAATCTGATCACGAGTTAGCCATCAAGAGAAGGAAAAAAGACATTGATGACAAAAAGAAAGACAAAGCAACAGAGAAAAAAAGCCAGGTAAATAATTTAGGTTCTAGACTGTTTTGCAGCCTTTTAAAAAATATTGCCTCAGAGATTTTTTGTAATTATACTAAGGAATTCTTTCAATTCTATTTCACAGACAAAATAAAGTGCCCATCGAAACAACCTTTATTGGAAAAAGTTGAAGAAGTTGCAAAGCAGAATACTTTTAATGACGATTTAATTGATACGACAATTGCTGTATCACCAGAAAGGAATGTAATGATTATACAATTCAAAATTCTGAGACAGTATCGACAGTACAATTATCATTAAACAGTTTTTTCACAACAAAAACTGACAACCATTCAAACGAGCCAAGTTTGGAATCTTTTCAAAGAGAATTAACAGAAATCAAAACAATGCTGGCTGAACTATCAATCACAAAATCTTCCAGTGTTCTGCCTCTTGAAAATGATAATTCTCTAGTATTAAAGAAGCAAACAATCTTTTGGAACTATCGTTGGTACAAAACCTGAAAATCGAGATAACAGATAATGGATGCACAGTTCAGTGTCTCACTTGTAATAATTTCCAGCAGTCATCATTTGTAAAAAAGATGACGTAAGTTTTTCATAATTTCTTTCGTAAAATTTAAGGCATGAAAATTTGGCGATTATTTTAATTTCGCGGTTATTTTAATTTCGCGTCAAATTGCACTTCACGGCATCATGAGTTATATACTCACAATAAAAAGAATTGTGTGAAGAGATTCATTATTATTTAACTCTTTTTGTTACAGGTCATTGTTTTCAAACAATTTGGGAAGTGGACTGGTACACGATAGATCAAAAACAGAACAGTTGGTTTCAGGCAAGTGTCAAGCATGGTACAGTTTCAAAAACCATGTTGTGGGACATTTTGGCTGTGTTGGCTCGAACGGAAAGGGTAACTTTCATTTCAAAGCAAAACAATACCAGATTAAAACTTCACGTCAAAATTAAATGGAAATGAAAGTTTCCAGCAATGTTGTTAGCACTGCAATAACCGTTTTCAAAGTAAAATCTGCTGGGTTGTCATTTGAAAGCTTATTGAGTCTCGTTTCTATGTCTGGTGGTGATATTGGAAATATTAGGCATTTACTATCATAAATATATTTAGCAACTGAAGCGTCTAAAGATATTCATTCATTGAATTTTTAAAGATTTGAATTGCCTTTGTTCAACGAACAAATTTTTGATTTCATAACAATATTGACCTAATGGCATAAGGTAGTCTCATCGATTTTGATCTAATGGATTAAAAATGTGGGTGACTTAAAAATTGAGAAATAAAACAATTTTGTTATAGAAACCAATTTCCTGAGATTATTAGTGCTGCATATCAATATTTAATGAGAAAGACCAAAAGATTTTTAAACACACCGCTCCCTTCAACAGGACTATGTCCTCATATATCGGTTGCAGCAGATAAATCTACACCTAGGCACCAAACAAACCACGCGATTATGATCATCCTGCCGAATAAAGGAAAAAGAGTCGCGATGCCAATTGATGCTGCCCTTGTTTATAAAATGGGTGATGATAATCAACTACACGGAGGTTCTGGAATTGATCTAGCAGACCAAATCACTGACGCCCTTAAGCAAAGACTCGTGTTTGATTCGGATAGCATTCATTATATTAGAGGTAGAGGTTTTCATGATAAATTCATTTGTTTTTAATCCTGAATACAACCAAAGCTTCATTTTTGCTCACATATTAATCAAATTTGTATATACGTCAGGAAGTGTTAATGAGGCCCCCCCCCAGTCATGTTCCAGATCACGCCATCACGCTAATTTTTTTCGATTTCACGCTATCACGCCAAAAAAAATCGTATTTCACGATCACATCACGCCACACAACACAACATGACAATAATTTACTAAGATAATGAATTTGTGCGCAATATGCATTTTTGTCCGTTT
>JAUBWS010088299.1:0-11814 GCA_032270445.1 Darlingtonia californica | reverse complement strand
CCAAATAGATCGCCAACTCAATGAATTAATATTAGATAATGGTAATAACTGCTCGTTGCTGATCAAAATATTTCTGAGGGGTAAAGTATTCAAAAGAATCTCGTATGCTGTGGAAAGAAATCACACAAAAAATCAAAAACTCTCGTACGCTATATTGTGAGTGCTTTACTTATGTAAAAATGTGTCTGTTATCAAAACAGTTGGCCGCAACCATCAATCCATCAGAAGCATGAAAAAAACGGCTTCAGTACATCGAAAGTCTTTGCAAATTAATCTATAAACAAACTACTAGCACTTGATGAAATCAATGACAACGCAATGAAAATGCAGCTGTTGACAACGCTTAGCAAATAATTATGCCGTCGCAATTAAATTACGTGCGCAAGGTAATTCTTGCCATGCCAATAATGGAAACTTAAATTATTATAAATACCTGGTGTCCCAAAAAAGCGTCTCGTAAAAATTTCATTAGCAATAGTATAAAAATGTTTTAGTTTATCCTTTGTTTTGGTTGGTGGTGCTTTTGATGAAGTTTCATGACATTTTTTAAAATAGGCTACACTTTTTTGGGGCACCTGGTAGTGTAAAGACTGTATGCATGCAAGTATTTTCAGTTAAACGAGGGATGGATGATCGTGCAAATACTATTTTCGTTGAGTAATAGTAAAAAGGGATTGAGAAAACAGGCATCGAGGTCATATTTGAGACGGTCTATGGGAAAAGGGAGCTCGGTAATTTTTACCGCGATCGTACTTCAACCGCTGGCAAAATCACTAAAAAAACCTCTGTGGAGGAGTGCATTTCTATTCAAATACTACTACTATTTCTACTTAAATAGAAATGACCAGATTTTGAGAGGTAAATAAGTAAATTATGGCTGACTTTATGTCCCCTTTCCCCATAGACCGTCACATTTATACCTTCCACTACTTGATTTTTGACGTACATTAAAGGAATTATAAGGGTATAAGATAGAGTGTTCCATAGCTTTCAAGAATGCTGAAGTCAGTCTGACTTCTTGAATAATATTGTTTGTTCAATTATTTTCATTGTTTTCTAAATTATTCACGGAATTCGTATTGTCTAAGTTTTATCCAAATATGGTTAATCGCAACCAGATTAGCAACTTTTTTGAAAAAAAAGACTCTTTTGTTAGTTGTTACGTTATCTGAGTAAGCACTGATTCTACATATGCACGTTCCTTTCCTTTAAGAGTAAGCAAGTTAAAAAAGTAAGACGAACCGCAACGCCTTAATAATCTCAATAGAGAGGCTTTACTGAGCGTTAATTTAAAAGCAAAAATTTCATTTGGTGCAGAAAAAAGTGTCCGTTTTATAGAATGTCCGCTTTATAAGTTGTCCACTTTAAAGTGATTCTTCTAAGAGAGTTTGACTGTAAATCATTCCGTTGCTTATGACTTACTGTCCGTCTTATGGAGGTGTCCGTTATATAGAGTGTCTGCTTTACAGAGATGCCACTGTATATACTTTTCCAGCTTTCAAGCCCATTATCAAGAAACAGCCTTTTTCCAACTTTTCCAGCCCTTGGGGACATCATGCACAGATAACAGAATAAAACTGCAATGGCTCCAATTTTCAACAAAAATAACCCCCAGATGTAAAACCCACTCAGCTCCATACAGTCTTCGAAAGCAGCCGACGAGGCATTTTTGCAAAATATCTGTTCGAAAGGCAATCTCGTGAAGAGGAATCTCGGGAAAATTGAGAGGAATTTCGTGAAAATTTGGAGGAATGTCATAAAATTTAGGGGTATCTCGTAAAAATTGAGAGGAATCTTAGAAAGATGAGAGCAATCTCCAGTAGGGAGGAATATAGTAAATCTTGTTGCTATGCTGTCATTTTGATTTTTGGCTTCCGTCACAATCTTCTGGCCAACATTTCCCCGATTTTTAGTTAGCTGTTGTGTATATAAACTGAATCACGTGCTTGACGCGTGATTACGGAACTCCTTTTTAAGTAACGTGACTATTGTAATATATACTATGGACAATCCGATATCGAGAGAGTTGTATATTTAACATGCTGGAGAACGGTACTCTACAGTGCCGTAGGAAGCATTTTGATTTTTATGGGGGGGGGGGGGGCTAAATTTTAGTGACAACGCGAGGGTGGTCTGGCCCGAGGGGGCGATTTTGAAAATTCACAGCTCCAGATTGCCTAAAAACGCATTGAAATATAAGAATCAAATGAAAAATATACTAATGAAAGTGATACTTTTATTGAAAAACCATTTGACCCATTTGTAATTTTTCACAAAGCCGAAAATGAAAATGGTAGCCCAGCAACGAGATTGTAAGGGTCTCCCACGAGATTTTCGAGATTCTTCACTTGGTTGCAAGATTCTCCCCAGATTTACGAGATTATTTCCTTTTGGAGATTCCTCTCATCTTCCTCTCAATTCTTATAAATTCTCTTCGTGAGATTCCCTGTGTTGGCCCTCCTGTGTCACCGTAGTAGACCAAGTAGAAAGCAAAAAAGCTCGAAGTGGTCGTATCTGGTAGACTAAAACAGAATCAGCCTACTTTCATAGCGAGTATAAATCTTTTACACGAGTACATATTTATAGAGACAAATTTGTCAACAACTCGCCAGTAGAAGAAAAACAAAAGGATATCAGTCATAGAATACTTTGTTTTCCCTTGAAATCATTATGATCATTATCAACCAACTCGCTTTAAATTTGTGTCAAGTAGACTAGTTAACTAGTCTATTATTTTTTTAAGACACTAGATATAGCGGCGTTAGTTAAAAAGACACAGCGATGGAGAGTGTCCGTACGGCACTGGAAGTTGAAAAAATAATTTTCCTTTCTCGCAATTCCCGTAAGGCACCTATATCAGATTTACCCGTTTCGGATTATATTTCCTGTTTCCTCGGCTCTTTCAGGAAAGAGACTGGCTAGCGAATCTAGTATCAGGTATATCCCAACTACCGCCTTTTGAAAGCCTAAGGAAATTTAGGCCCGCAAAAAATTGGGCAGATTTTCAACAAAAATTTATATAAGTTTTAAAATATTCTAAGAATGGATTGAGCAAATCAAAAAAGTTTTTCTTCCTTTTCTTCTAAAAATTTTATTACCGTTTTGTTGAAGGTTGCAAAGTACAGGTGAAACGGAATCATTGACTTGGAGATTTTCTCTCGTTTTACATCAACCACTTCACCGTCGTAACCCCTCCACGATTCCACAATCATTGAGTAGACTGTTTTAACAAGTTCCTTGTTTTGAACAAAATCCGCAGTCATATTGTAGAAAGCATTTTGAATCAATGTTATACACGCACGTTATTATGTGAATAATGGAATAGAGATAAAGCTCAATATGCTTGGCCAAGATTCAAGTTTGAGGCTCAAATGTGATTTACGGTAAGTTTGATCATGTCTATGTGAGAGACCAATTATAGATTGAAAATTAAACAAGTACAAAAATATGTAAAGTTGAGAAAAGTCCGCATTCAACAACCTGCAAAAACCTCCAAAAATTGTCTAAAATGATCCTTAGTAAATCTTTATAACTATTTAAGATGCTTTGAATTGCACCCTTTAAGATGTGTGCAATATCTATACGGTTTTCAGGATTCGCAAAATTTGTTATCATAGCAAGCAAAACTAGATTTTTTTTGTTAGGGCAACCATTTTTGCGAAGTTCTGTTCTCAATTTCATTCTTTGCCTATAATCCGTTATGCTTCTAAAAAGGTGCAAAAATAATAACGTTTTCAAATATCATTGTCACAACAGCAAGTCAGCGATAAACCCCAAATAAAAAATCAGTCAAGTTGAGATTTTCCAATATTTTCCATTATTTAGTACTTTTTCTCCTTTATTTCAATTTATCAAAAATACCAACCTCGATCCCAGGGCCTGTTCACTTCGCTTTTTTTATATCGCTCGCGCGGCTTGCTACACAATTGAAGCTCGACACCATATACTGTTTACTTGTGTTTGCGACAGGGTTAGGGGTTGGTCAAGTTATCATTTTATTTCATTATTCAAAATGATACTTTTGAAATTCAATTCAATTATAAAAAAAACAATTTCTGGATATTTCCGACCATCAAAGATATTACGTCTACGCAATCATTTGCCGCGGCTCTATCGGATGGGCGCTCTCTTCCACGAGCATCCATCCGAGCGATATAAAAAAGTGAAGTGAAACAAAAACGTTGACTGATCATTTTTCCAATAACTTCTAGTTTTTTCAGTCATTCAAAGTAGGCCAAAAATACCGAAAATACCGAAAAAGACCTAATGAGCTACATAACTTAAGGGGCTGTATTCTCTGAACAATCTTATATTTTAAATTGCGATTGAGGATTTTTGATACGAAATTTGAAGCTTATACCCAAAACACTCAAAAAGTGAACTCATATTTTTCATCTTCATTTTTACTTTTTCTATTTAAAAATTTTCTTTTTATTCCAATCTGGATTGCCTTTCCAACGAATGGGAACTATACCCTAAGAAATTTGCACAAATGTTATTGACGAAAATCTTTTAGAGACAGACTTAAATACTGATCGAAATGGGTAAGATTTGGTCAAGATTCATCACTCGATCGTGATTCAAGGAAATAAATTAGAAATGTCAAATTGAAGTAGTACTTTTCTTTTTACAAAGACGAAATGGCACAAAAATATAGAAAATAACAAACTCATTTCTAAACAATAATGTAGTTCAAATCCAGCGGATTTCAATAACATTTGCAATTGATCGTTTGTACACATTTAAAAAAGTTTAAAAGCAATGATGACCACCACTTTTTTTTGCACTGAAAAACATTTCTTCAACTGTCAATGCTACAACAAATGCACCAACTCCCCACGTAAATCCAGGTATGAAGTTTCAAATGATGGCTCTTTTCGGACACAATATAGGATGATAGCGCCATGCTTCAAATCTAGCCCAAGGATCTTTTAAAATCTAGCCAGGTTTTTTGTACAAAACCATGGCAGAAATAGATTTTGAGTAGTGTATTGATTAAATGTGTATTGGTGTAAATTAAATGCAAAAGAAAAGACGTGGGGTCAACAAGATCAGTGTATATGTAATTTGATTTCAGTATTTATAAACTCAAGATGAGAACATCGACTCCAATCATTACCAGAAGCCAAATCACAAAATGAATTTTGCCCGAATGTTTTTATTTGTCTGGTATCAGAATTGTGTGCGAATATCTTATGGAAGCTTATCAAAGAACTTTAAAGAAGGCTAACTGAACAAGGTAAGAATGGGGAAGCGAAAAAATAAAAATAAAAGTTTTTATTACGTTGCATAAATTAGATACCAAAAATTAAAATTCATGGAAATCTATAATGAAAAAAGCTATGGTGTTAAAAAACTGTTATGATTCAAATTGGCGTCCGATAACCGAGAGCAACGTTCAAAATATGGCCATATAAATTTGTGTACTTCATCTAAGCTAAGCATTTGGAATTATTTAAGTTCCCTATGTAATCGATGTCATCCGTAATAAAACTTTACATGACATAAGACGGTGACAACAATAGCAAATGCAATACCTAAACTTAGAATTTGGAAAACTTTCTCTTCCCAAATTTTGGGGAGATTTTATGAATAACTGAAATCAATCATACAAAATTGAATATTTCATAAATGGTTAAATTAAATATATGTATACCATTTTATATGATAATTTCTATACTAAGACTAATAAGAAATTATATTGACATTACAGTAACTACGACAAAAACGAGATCAGGAAGAAGATACAAGAATTGTCGTCGAAATAAACTAAGAAGGAAATTGCATTGAAAACGTTAAACTTACATTTTAAACCACTGACCGATTATTCACCATCTCCTGCTGCTCAAAGGTCTTCTTCTTTCCAGCTCTCCTCGAAGGTCTTGCTGGAGTATCTAGCAAATCAATAAGCTCAGCTCTTCGGAGCTTGTAGTACCCTCTAAGCCTACGCTCCTGTGCCAGATCTTTAAGTTGTCAAATAGTTTGATTGTTCATCTTTAATATAGATGCGAAATAGGACCTATCTCTATGTGGCAGGTAAGGGTACAATTTTTTATCCTTCCGAATCCCGTAAAGGGGGGTAAAATGCGGAATTCCCTTACATGCGCAATGTGAGTCGGTCGCGCGAATTGTGTGTGTGCGTGCGCGTTCGCACGTCAGAACCCACCATTTACACTGTCTCTATTCAAACAGTCTGATGCAAAAACAGCAACATAAACTTTTCATCCTAACCCTTTGGCTACGCTATGTTTTTTTTAAAAAGTGAAAAATTTCCAAGATTTTTTTACACTTTTTAAACTTTCAACTTGAATTTCTGATCACTGGACTGAGATAAACTAGTTAAGTTTGGTACCAAAAGAAAGCTCTTTAAATATTCTTTAAAAACAATTCTGAATTGTTTAGAAGTTATGGGTTTCTAAAAACATAGTGGTATTTTGCTCAATTTTTGCCCCATTCGGAGTCTAAAGGTTAATGGGATTTTTTGGGGGTAGATTTTGATGATTTTTGGTCTTGGAAGCGACTTTAGAGTAAAATATCTTCAAGTACAAGTACATTTTTAGTTTTTCCCTTGGAGTGTGTGTCAACTCGGCTACTGACTTAAGATATCAAAGTTCTTCAAAGTTGCCAAATGTCACTCATACAAAAGTATGATAAATACTCTCGGGTGCTTATTTTTTGAAAAATTAATTAGCGCGGGGGGGGGGGGGTCTCAATAAATGGGGCAGGGGATTTGTAAAATACAGGTTTTTACGTCAATTAAGAAGACAAGAGCATTGTTAACTGTTTTATGTGCTTAAAATTCTTCAAGGAACATTATTGATATAGTGACATTGAATGACTTGGGATGAGCCTTTTGGAAAGACTAAGGGTTTGTATTTGTTCATTCGGATATATTGGTTGGTGCATGAATAATTAATGAGAAGCCGTTTTTCTTTTAAGAACACTTAAAGCACAGCGCGATTCACAAAAACAGCTCGAGAATCTTTTTACTTAATTGAGAAAACTAGGTTTACTAGTATAGAAAAAATCCTTACATGAGCCAAATCATCCCTCCTTTCATAAGTTTCATGTCTCGAACTAGAGTACTTTTTTAGCTATTTTGCAGCTACCGAAGCTCATTAATTATTCATGAAATCAAAATTTCATTCAACAAAAATAGCAATAAAGCAGTCCATTCTACAAGCCGAGTCAAACCACATCGCAAAAAACAAGGAGTATTGCTTTTTAGCTTTTTTTATGGCAACCTCCTTAATAATATGCTAAAACATACCTGACAAAGCACTGCCAATAAAACCGATCAATAAAAATACAGTGAGAGAGTAAAATGTCGTTGAAGCCATCATGTACAAGAGTTATTTTCTTCTAATGACTCAAAATTGGGGCTGATTTCATATCCTTGTGGAATGCAAAATTATTTGCTTTTCATGCAGCTGAGAGAATCGAACGCATAAGAAATTTAAAAAAAAAAAAAATTGAGTAAAGAGAACCACGCAATAATTCCAATACGCATGCAGATTCTGAATTTATTTAGTTATGTTTGATAATAAAACATATTTAAAAAGGTTCTGCAAACAGAAATTGCATCAAGATTTTTGAAAGAACAGAAAAGATCAAAAATGCCAAAAAATAAGGGGGTATAATACTGCTACATGATTTGAAGTTATCTTTAGAATAGCAAAAGGCACCATCTTGAAAAGTAACATTAACATAAATTTCATTGCTTTGAATCATTTTTGAGAATGATTATTTATAAAAAAATTAAACAATTGTCATATCCTATTTTTCATCACAGTATAGTGAAAATAAAATGATAAAGATTTTTTCGAGGACTGGAATAAGCGATAAATTAAACTACGAAAGCATAAAAAAGGCAAGATCATCAAACATTTATTAGGAAAAAATCATTTAGCCGGATATAATCAAAATTGAACTTTGCATTACTAGATTTATCGTTTTTCACAAATTTGAAAACTTCCGTAGTCTTTACGTTCTTTTCACACAAACATTTTTATCATATTACGACTTCCTCTCACAAAACAATTTTACTCGGTACAATGTTATATATCCAGTATATGGCAATGTTCTAACACACACATATCTTTAGTATGACTGTAGTAATGATTCCACCAACTGGCTGGATAATGTTTCATTTCTATCTGTAGCTCTCGTCGTCGTTCGTATAATTGCTAAACATACGCTTTTATCATTTCCAACCATTCAATTGTATCATCATCCATTCATTCCAGATGTGGTCAATTGTGTTGTCTAAACTAGTGGCAAAATATTATGTGCCCAACTTGCGATGGATATCATGAATACACTGATCATCCTGTTGTGCCCCAATGCGCTTGAGAAAGTTTGGTGCATCCAAATCGAGTCCGAAGTCGGTTAAGGGAAGTCCATGAAGATCTCTCTTTCAGGCTATCTGAAATACTTTACAAAAACCTACATAAAAGCTACAGCTGTAACTAAGTATTATCAAATAAATTCCAGCTTGTTAAAAATTGACGGCTCGTTTGAAGGGTATTCGAGAGCGGAACGGTATAGTCTATACAATAAACCGTTCCGGGCTTTTTTGCCCTTCTCTTGGTCTATAGGCTAACGTCCAAAACCGAGTAAGTCGGAAGTCTGGGGACTATAAACATTAAACTTCGATTATTGAAAATAGTCACGCTGATTGGTTAATAGTGCGCGTAACAAAGCGATGTGGTTGGCTCTTTTTCATGTTTTTGTGGTGGTACTAGTGTTATGGTAGAAATAGCTACTGCGCATGCTCCGTATTTTACAATTTTGACATACTCGGTTTTGGACGTTAGTCTATAGACCAAGAGGAAGGCAAAATGCCTGGAGCAGTATATCTGATAGACTAGGAACGGTATTGCTCGAAAGATTTTATCAAAAGATTCCGAAAATCAAAGATTGAAGACAAAAATCAATATAAAAATAGGGCAGGTACAACACGCAAAGTGCATAATGCATAATACTATATTGCATAATTGCATGATAAACAAAATATCTCAGCAACTACAAATGCTAATAACTTCAAATTTTTACCAACACTTGGTAATGTCAATGACAATTTTTAAAATTTCAGTTCTGCCATCTGTTCGGTTAGTATTTCACAGAACAAAACGCTAAATGCTGAATAGCGTTACGTTTGTTTGTCGTTTTGACTTAAAATTTTGATGATAAGTAGATTTTTGTTCAAAACTTACAACATGTAAAAATATCATTTGACCAGTGAGTGTTGTATTATACACACCATAAACAGTTTTTTTTTAATTTTAGGTCTAAATAAACACTGATCACACAATTTTTCCACGTGTTGTCAGTTTTGACAATATCTACCTATCATCTAAATTTCAAGTGAAAACGAAAAACGGTCGTAAGGTTGTTGAAAATTTAAGGTTCCGTAAAATACCAACCTGACAGGTGGCAAAACTGAAATTTTCAAGTTCGACTGGTTACGATAAAGGATTGGTTAAGTTTGAAGTTTATAGCATATGTGTTGCATATGTAGTTGCTGAGATATTTTGATTATTATGCATCATGCATTCTACGTTTTGCACCTGCCCATAAAAATACTAACTTTTTGTCTTTTAATGATAGACTAGACACTTTTAAATTTGGTAAACAAAATAAATCTTCTCCTTAATTTGGAAAATAGGGAAAATATTACGAAAATTAATCAAAGTTTGCCTAACTGACTTTCTTTTTTTGTGCGGTTTTGGCCTCCTTTGAAGTATTGTATTTTCAAAACAGCACAAAGTTATGTAAAGGATTATATATTAGAAGCCAGCTCATGATTTAAGTTTGTACATAATGTTTGAATTATATACCAAAAATAGGCAAAAACTTCATTATTTCATCGCTAAATTTTTCTTCTTCGTTTTAATATGTCAAAAAAGATTATTTTTTCTTTTAAAACATTAGTTGCTTAAAGAGTGAAATCCTCAATTAAAATCAAGTTCAGTGAAAAGTTGAGCGTTACTAAGGTAAATGGTTGAAAACTTAAATAATAAAATAACCCATTTTGCACGTTGGATGCTTCTGTGTATATGGCCACCTTAAGGTTTGAAACGAAGATATAATGGTGGAAAATTATCGTATGTTTATTGATACCTCGAACGTGAGGTAATACACACAATTTTGGACAGTCAGCTGTTATTTTTGTTTTTATTTGAAATTTTTAAATACCTTTTTTTCAATGCTTTTTTCTCGAAAGTAACTTTTCTTGAATCAGACAAAAATTAGAAGGACGATTTTTCTTCTTTTTATTTGTGGATAACATGGAAACCATCCCTTGCCACGCCACTACACTAACAAAAACAAAAATTGGAATCTCAATCTAAGTCTCTCGTGCCTAGGATTTTTTTCTTTTTCTTGCTACACTAACGCTCTATCAAAATAGACGATAAAGAGGCACTGAAAACCTGAGCACCCCCTAAGGATCCAAGGGTACGTCTTCGACTTTTGGGGTCTGAACTGAATGTTGATTTTTACACTCCCCGCCTTCTCCACCGCTGCTCCACCCTAAAGGAAAATTCTTTTCGTCTACAACCAGCCCCTGTTTGCATCTAATGATGTAGTCTTCCGGTAAAAAACCCGAAACTAGAAACAGATAGATGGATGGCCGTTACCTGGGCTATCGTACTTTTGTCGATATTATTTAGACACCGACTAATGGCAGAAAAATTAAAAATGGCGGACTTTTTAGGTGGTGCAAGAAATTACTGAGAATTTTTAGACGCAGCAATTAATTGACAAGACATGAATCAAGGATGTTTTATGTGTTTTAATGATGTTATTGATCAGTTATGATTGCGTTTCCAATATTTTCTAATAAAAATTTCTTCATGAATTAAAAAACAACAGACAATAGTTATGAGAGAGAGAGCACACTGCGAAAAACTGTGTTGTACACAGCAATATTATGAATCAATGTATAATAAAATAATGACAATCTAAAAAAGAGAATGTAACAGAGTAATACAAGTTCTCTTGAGGATTTTTTGCATAGTTGTTGATAATGGAAGGCTCGCAAAATCAATTAGTGAAACTACACAAAAAGTACTCAAAAATGTGTTGCGTTGGCACTGGCAGCGTTTTTTATTTGGATTATCCAACATCCAAACTCAAAGTCATCCAAACAAATACGAAACAGTATTTATGTAGCATAGATATAAGGAAATTAGTTTAAAGGTAGAGTTTTTGCCTTGTTACAGTCAATTGAAGCCTTAAAAAGTGAACAGAAGAATCCAGTTTTGATATGATGTGTAAAGAAAGAATATTGTACCGTAGAAGGGGGCGGCTTACACTTTGACAAGGACTCTTTGACACACCACAACAAACAACATTTTCTGGTCTGCACTTTAAAACTTCACAATGTTTAGATGTTCGAGCTTAGTTGCAGATTAAAATGGAATTGCCATATTACATCGTATATAAAGAATAAACAAATTCACCTGAGACAATTAAAAGTTATAAGTCGTTATAGCCAATACACCGTTTTCACGTCTCAGTTTTTTTCACCCTCCTTCGTTATTTTTTATCATCTAACGGTAGGTAAAATCGGGAAAAATATGAGAGAGTATTAGAGAAACTTTATATATTTTGCACATAACTGAGTTTCTCTATTATGGGTTTTTTTGAAACTTTCCCAAAATGCAGACAATTATCACCATATGATCATACATGTAAAAACCAAAGTAATAAAATTAATGAAAGATAAAGTATATATGTAAATAAACTCAATTAAGTGTATATTTCTCACTAACATTCTCTTACAGAAAGTGATTATTTACCTACCGTTAA
>JAUBWS010088298.1:0-25227 GCA_032270445.1 Darlingtonia californica | reverse complement strand
TTGCCCCCCTGGGAATACTTTCTGGCTACGGGCCTGAGGGCTAGGCTGCCATCACAAATAACTGGCATTCGCTTTGACGACCAACAAAAAATCCAAGCCAAAAACTTAACATGTTGACAATCGACTCACACTTTAGACTTGAAATGACAAGACCGGAAGTAATTTGTGATGGCCACCCTAATATTATTGTATAGCTTTTTTTACCCTTCAAAGATCTTGAGATATTTTCCTGTGCAAATCACCCTATGTGTATGCAAGCCAGCCCAGTTGACAAAATGCATCCACCAAATTTCTTTATATATATAATTATGAAATTTATCCATTTGTGAGTCTATTTTTCGAATATCTTTATGAATGCCAAAGGTGTGTTTAGAACATTATGTAAAAGGGAAAAAGTGTTGATAATTTCATTTTTGATGACTGGCATGATTTTGAAAATGTGCCATCAGCCAATAAATTTATTATTCATTATTCATTCATGGTAACTCAGGTTTGAAAATTATTTGCTTCCCCAATTATAGCAATCGGCAAGTTGATTGAGCACTAGAATTGTTTATCAATGTGGTGTCAGATAGTTATACCAATTCCTTAAAAACTTAGAAAATCTTTAAATTTCTGAGCAAAAAAACACAAGTCAGTCACAAAATCTTGCTATCATTATCATGCAAGATGTCCCAAAATCACAAATAACCAACACCAGTTTCAAATTTATCTTGGAAATGTCAAAGCTTATTAGGACTTTAGTTAAAACAGGTTATCAGTTATATATAGAAGTGGCGCAATAACAGAGAAGAAGAGACGCATCAGGTGTAATAAGTTGCATATAACTGCAGACCTGTTCAGTGCATTTGAATTCAGATATAAAAAACATCCAAATGATACATTTTCATTAACCATTACCAAATTGAAACAAACTAAACCAAACAGAAAACATCGTTACTCAAACATTATGGTCGCCTGTATCTGGTTGTCTGTTCTCTTCTTATACCAGGATATATATTGTCATAAAGAACATTTTACCTAACGACTTCACCATTTACTACACATTAAACGACATACCATGGCTAGAAAAATTTTACTGACAACATAACATAGCTGCATGCTACACATAAATTATAAAGGGCTAATGCCGGTAAACAATACAACCAAAATACCAAACAACTAAACTTTTTGATATTCGCATTCATTTAATGTAGCAGCGCTCAAAACTTTACATGAAAACAAATGTGTCAAAAAACATTAAAAAGCTGTTTTCTAAAGACCATAGAACATTTTCAGCATACTATTTAAATTCTATCAATTCCCATTCATTTCATGTACAGAACATGTAAACATAACTTTTATGCAGCTTTTTTCAACTTTACTTGTTCACTCGAAACGTCAGTCGCTATTTCAAGAAACATTATGTATTGGTTTCCATCAAAATGCCGGTAAGATGGCGAGTGCAATCCGCCTCTGATTGGTTCTCAAAATTGTAGCTTTTGTTTTATGCAAGTTATTCATTGGCCGCTTTCTTTCGTTACCAGCCTCCCGGCTGACATTCCCGGCTTCTTGTGTTTGTTTTTTTGACCCGCACTCAACAAATTTAAAGCCGCGAATGCCCGGTTGTCTCCGCCCGGGCATGACTCTTATTGCGCAATTTGCGCCGCCGCCGGGTGATGAGAAAGCGTGGACACAAAATTTTTATTTCTGCTTCACGCAGATTTAATTTGTCGCAAATCAAAATTTGTTATAAATTTAGTCCTTTTTCAATCTATAATATATCTGATGACTCTTTCTTTATAAAATTCAAAAAGAATAGTCAACAAGCATATAACCTAATTCGCGAATTCAATTCCACTCCCCTAATAAAGATATTTTCAAAAATATCTTTGTGAGCACTGAGAAAAAACTAAGAAAAATCGGCCATTTAGACTAACTAAGCGGGAAGAAAAATCGCGAAAGAAAATCTTATGGAAGGAATTCACATTCTTCAGTGAGGAGCAGTGTCCCGCACTTTACATGGGAATTTGAAATTCGTATAATGTATCCAGACCAGGAATTTGTGATCAGATCAGGAATAATGTCAAAGCGAAGCTAAACTTTGTGCAAATCAGTGCCAAGGAAGTTCAATTATTTTGATCCAAGAATTCAAATACACACAAAAATTAGCAGCTAGGTTCACTTGGTCATTTTTGGTTCTGCATCTTCAAGAACAATTACGCAAATTCTCTCGCAAATCTTTTATCCCGCATTATCGAGAAAGTTTTTCATGAAATGTATTTCCAATGTCTGTGTGGTAAGTTATACTTGTAAGAATAATTATCAGGAGAAGAAAAAAGAAACAATCGAAAAACAAAGATATAAACTTTCGCCGACGGAAATTTTCGCCTTTATCTCTTTGAGACACAAGGTTACCATTCGCAGAAGTTTTTTCCTTAACATTAGTTCCAAAAACCACTACCGTGATACTTTTGACAAAACTTTTGCGTTAGTTTGAGTAACGCAAACGTTTTTCCGCGAAAATGTCTGCCTTAAATGTAATTGAAGGAGAAAAAAGTAGTCTAAGCCCGGAACTTTACACCGGGCAAGCGAGGTGGGAGGGGTTTTAACATTAAGCTTCAGCTTATACATGTGAATTCTGAGGACCCGACAAGAGAAAAAGGAAGAGGAAAAGAGGAAAAGAAGATATAAAGGAAAAGAAGCAACATAACAAACAGCAAGCCGTATGCTTATGTCATATCGGTTCTCGTATGAAAAGGCCGAGTACAAATCGCACATACATAAAAATAGAAGTATCTCAGCAAATACACTAGACCAGAATTGGGCTGAATTTTCTTCCTGGTGTCACCGTCGAAAATACATGATTTTTTCTGTCTGAATTTTGTAGGAACGAGGAAAATTTTGCATGTGTTTCAGACTACAAATACACATGCTATGGACTTCAATTTTGGGCAGGAAACAGAAATGTCAATGCGAGTCCAGCTATAACGTTTGGTGCAATATGCATGATTTTATGCAATTCATACTTGTCTGCAATGAAAGCTATGTATTACACAGCGTGAAAAATGTCCGAATACGGGTCCTGCATATTAAAAATAAATGGAAGAAATATCTCACCTCTTCCCAATAATTTGTCAAACTCCGTTTCTTTTCGCGAAATTCGTCTTTTTGCTAAGCATGTAGGCATGCAGTGGGCTCGTCTACCTCAATGGTATTATGCTAAATAGTACGAAAGTGGTATTATGACGTATTTCGTCAATTGTTGTTGAATGACCTGTGTCTAGCCACCATTATCTCCACAATAAACAATACTCAAAATTGGTTTCGATATAGCTTCGGAATCCATGCTGTTTTCATATATGAACATAATGAAATTATTTACTTCTTTGCGAAAATTCAATTAAAGTCTAGTTTATACTTAAGACTTATCTAGCCCCGAAACTCGGAATAAGCTTTTTTTCTAACTTAAAAAGGATTGGGGACACCTGAAACTTTGTAATATACATTATGACGAACAGACGATCAAAAAAACCTTACTATATATTATATATTCCCGAATGAAATTTCTTATCAAGCATTTCACAGTGACGCTTTCAAACGTAGACTATAGCCTAAAGACTAAAGCAGGACTGCGTGGACGAGCCTAGTAGAATTATTTAGTGCACGTTGCAGTCATTTGTCGACTTATAGCACTCTGTCTTTGCGTTAAAATGCGAGCTCCCAACATAGTGCTAACAAATACTTAGTAAAACCTTATGTGGAGGAGTATCTTATTTTTAAAAAACAGCACGCAATACTTAAAAGAAAACACTCCTCCACATGGGTACCCTGTACCAGAGTCTGCTCACGGAAGATAAGGTAAGTAGACTTTTAGCTGACTATTTAAACCTTTCTGCCACAGGAAAATTCATTTTTGCCGTTCGCGGGAAGGTCTGGTACTGGGATTTTTTCACGATTTGTCCCATTGGGCATATATCGTTCGGTATAGAGTTTTGTGAAGACACCCCTGTTTCATGACAGCCAAAAAGCTCGGGGCTGGTTTACCAGGTAGATACGTGAAGCCTACCCGCTATTATGATCATTTAGTATCAACCCAATAGTAATAACCCAACATCGCGAAATTAATTTCCACGAAATTTAAAATTTTCCTAAACACACGGGAAAACCTGCATTTTTAGCATAAAACATGTTCACAAAAGTGACCGAACCGCGAAAATTAATTCCGCGAAACTCGCTAATTTTGATGTGACCAATCGCGAAAATTAGATTACGCGAAAATTTCTTCCCTTACAATACGAGTTGTCAATGGAATACTTACTTTTATCACTAATATTAGAACCGACTTAATGTTTGGATCAGCGTGCATTCTAAATGCCTTCTTGAAATGTAAAAGAACTTTCAGTTCTTTGCATCTACTCATATATGACGCCTACGGAGGATTATATTCTGATGTATGCAAAAAATGGCGAGTTACATACCAACAGAGATGTAAGAGTCACATTGCATATTTAGTATATCGTTTCATTGTATTACTACCGTAGTCATTGAATAAAAAACTGAATGATTGAATGAATGGGCTATTAGGAAATTCTTAGAAAAACTACTTATGGCACTGAAATTCTTGGAAATTTAATATTTTTCTTTGTCTTTTTTCTAAATTCATTCTGTTGCAAGGATTAGTCAGATAAAGTATGTGACTCGTGAGAATTATGCGGGATTTATTAATACAAAACTAATTTTTTCCGGATTTAGCGTAAAGCAATGCTCAAAAATTACATTTGAAAAATGCCGAGTGACCAGCATGTAATCTATGGAGCAAACATCAAAATACCGTTTTTTAAGATTCATGTCTGTAGAATACACTTGACTCATGTTCGAAACAATAGCTTTAACTAATATATACCATCATACCATCTTTTAATTAACCCTTCGTAGAGATGCTGAAATCTTTTTTGATAACTATCGTTTTTGTCAGCTTGTCAACAAACAGGTGCAGTGAACAATAGAATTATGTTATTGTCAATATATGAAAAGTTCTACAAAAGCAATGACTTCAAAACTTTGTATAGTGGTAGCCCATGACAATGGTCATCGCGTGATGTCATTTTCATTCTGGTCACGTGATTGGTTGATAGTTTACAGATCGAATGTACTTTACTAAAAAGTGTGATAACTTAAGAACCATAATGGCTACCAACTTCAAACTTGATATAATGGTCGATGTTAGTAAGAGCTATCATTTTAAAATTATATATCACGTGACCAGCATGTATTTTACAGACCGAAATTATTGTGATGGTGGGACTGTAAAATACAAGCTGGTCACGCGACATACGTCACGAAACAAATTATCTTGTCAATATCTTGCATTGTTGAAAGTTTAAAGTCAATTGGATTTCTAGATCAAAAGTTATTGCAAATCTTTAAAAAAATAGTTGTTTGTCTGTAAATTACACGCTGGTCACATGACGAAAATAAAAATGGTACCAATCTTCATCGCATTTCAGTAGGTTTATCAAATTTCAAGTCAATAGCACTTGGAGTTCTTGAGATCTTAGTTGGGGCCCTACCAGCCCCTCTGCCTTTGTTCTACCACGTAAAAGAAAATACCTTAAGGTATCAAATTTTGCGGTTTTAAATTACGGCGGAATTTATTTATTCGATTTTAGACCAAAATCACAAAAATAAGTTCCGCAAAAACTTTTGAACACAGAAATTAATTCCGCAAAAAGTATTTTTTTCTATTAATTTGACCACGTCATTACTAAATGCAAAAATCTATTCCGCAAAATGCTAATTTTTTGAGGCTTCATTCGCAAAAATAAATTCCGCAATGATTTAATACCGCAAAAATTTAATACCTTAAGGTAGGTCGTTCAACGAAGAATTAATAATCATTAGGGTTCTTCAGTTATAACTCTTTTTAGAAAAGTAAAACCGGTCTGTAAATTATCAACTGATCACATGACAAAAATAAAAAATGGCATCAGTATTCATTTCCTTTTGTTATAGTCTACCTACCGCAGTACAAAGTTTGAAATCAACTGTCTTTGAACTTGTGATATTGATAATCACACAATTCTATTGTCAACTACATGCTGACAACAGTAATGACATCATCATATAATTACAAAATATCTACCAAGTGATGCTAGATAAGGTTGTGTACACTTTGTCAAAACTTCATTCGGAAATTCCTAGTGATGACTATGGTTATAAAAAATCCTTGGACCATTGTGCAGCACTTCCATTCGCATGGCGATCAAGCAGTGTCGTCATGCACCTGTGATACTGGAAGATGTATGATGATTTATGTCAAGTTAAGTTTCTATTCATACACTGTATATACAACAAGAACATTGTATACATAACAAGTCAAGTCTGAAACCCTACACTGTTCCCACATGGACTGGATAGCTCAGTGGTTGAGCAGTTACATTACTAATATGTATAAATCGTGTGTTCGAATATTCAGAAAATGAGGGTTGATCACTTGAGCATTAAAAGCTCTCTTACAGCGTTGATGGTGATAACGTTTGATGCGACAAGAAAACGTCTTGCTTCACGCAACGTGTCGCGTGATATAATTAATTGGCAAATTTGGCTGTTTTGGTCAAAAGGCTAGTGGGTGGGTGGGGTATTTTTCTAAACGTTAAATGACTCTAGGCTAACTTAAAATCGATTTGTGAGTGAGTAACTTAATTCTAGACTTTATGATTCGTGAAAGTTAATGAACGCGAAAAAGATATTTTTTCTTCAATTCGTGATTTTTAAATGGTTTGATATTAAGATTATACGTATTTTTTTTGAACGTAGGTTCATGTGGCACCACCTTTAACTAGAAAAATCACCATTATGATTTTGAAGTACCTTAACATATAGTATTAACGAGTCCAAGGAGTTAACAGGCAAATAAAGTGGCCTTTGCTTGAAATTGCCATGGAAACGTCAAATTAAATCAAAAGTTCTCAAATGCATAAAATTTTCATACCAGGACGTTGGTTTCAAAGAATAAATGAAAAAAATGGCATTGTTTGCTATATTTCGATTATTGGTTGCCGATTTATGTAGGTTTTTAAAAGTTAAAATTTTTTAGTATTTTTGCTGACGTCGGCACTCCAAGATAACAAAGTTTCATACGTCATGACCTATTTCAGTTGATAGGGTTTTCATGTAGAGTCAGAAAATAGTCTCTTAGTTTGGCGTTTCCATGGCAATTTCACGCAAAGGCCACCTAATTTGCCTGTAAACCCAATAGATTCGTTAATACTATATGTTAACCCTTAAAGTGCGGGTCCCGCATATATACGGGACAAGGTAACCAAAATACCGCTGTGTCTTCAAGTGTCCATAACTCCTAAATGAGTGAAAATTGCCTCGTTTAACACCCTATACACTACCCTATAGAGCTTTTTTTAATACCAAAGTTTACTAGATTTGGTTAATCCATCGTCGAGAAATTCAACTTGAAAATATGAAAAGTGTTGTGAAATTATTTGTCAATTTTTAGCATTTTGGAAAAATGGTCCGCACCACAAGGGTTAAGGTATTCAAAAATCATAATGGAGATTATTCAAGTTAAAGGTGGCGCCTTTTATTGCCTGTACTATTTGGTGATTCGCGAAAGTTAATGCTCGTAAAAATTTTTAATATGGCTAAATTCGCGAAAGTTTATGTTCGTGGAATGCAAAAATTTCGCAAATTTTTCCCCTCGTGAAAGTTTCTGTCCGCAAAAGTGTCTACGCTTAAGGGGTATACCCCCATTAAAAAGTGAAAAATTCAATTTTTTAATTTTCATGTAACCAAACAGTTTAACATATCTTCTTTCTATTTTAAATGACCACAAGTAATGGAAAAGCGATTTTGCTGAGGTTAATTCAGCTATAAACTTGCCGATAGTGCAACTAACCACTTTGCAATCTTAGAGCGTAAAGCTCCTTTTATTATGCAAGAGCTGGAATGCTATTCGATTCAATTCCAGACTTAGTTTTTGTTCTCTAATAGCTCAGAGAGCTGTACACGCAAAAATGTAGTAGAAAAACCACTTTATGTTTCTTGAAGCTCGATTTTCTCGAAATCATTCCTTTGACACTTCAATCAGAAGTAAAACTTGAATGATAATTTGAATTCAAACAAAACTTTACATGGGATATTTAATGAACATGAACCATGCAATGAACCAAATTCTACTAGATTCAACGAGTCTGGGACCTCCTACAGGGGCGTGAATAATTAATGAGCTGGCAGTTTTCGTGATTTTAAACTTTGCTTATGCAGAAATGAAAATCATGTTCGGAGCCAATTTTTTGAGGAGCTCTCTCAGTAAGGAAAAACACAAAAAAAGTTGGAAAAATTCTTCCAAGGGCCTGCATTTTTGTTTTCGTTAAGCTCGTTTTTGGTATAAATTGACAAATTGCAACTCATCAATTATTCATGAAACAGACATTTTGATCATTTTGAGGAGAAACCATTGAGCTTTTGTCAGAAATACATAAAAAGTTAGATTTGGGCCTTTTTAAAGGTTTTAGTTTTAATGGGGGTAAACCACCTTAAAGTATATAAATTTTTTCTGAACCGCCAAATCAAAGTCCCGCCAATAAAGGATATGTTCAATCATTCAAACCTGCATACTGGATTCTTGCCACAAAAACATACGGCTCAAGGGTGAAATCAACATTGTATTACACTTCATGTGCACGAAAATGCTGTACCAAGTCGCCAATCAACATAGCACGAAAAATTTGAAATGACGCCATCTCACATATGGTAAACTGCAGCTCAGTTCTGGCAGTTAAATATTCATATTTGCTAGCTTTTCAGTGCACAAATATTTACGAAACTCAAAATTTTGCAAATTCATTGTTAGAATAACTTGAACTTTGCCTATTTCGCATTATTCGAGTTTTCTATAGAAACGCTTGTTACAAGTGTTTGATTAAGCAAGCAAAATATTGTCTCGATTTGCCGTTCTTCCAAACACTTATAACAAGCGTTTATAAATAACTTGAACTTTGCAGTCAATCATCATTACAAAGCACACATCAGTAAGCCATTAATCCTACGCTGACGTCACTCTCCTTTCATACAAGTAAATCCAAGTTTGCGAAGCATCTCCGGTATGTATAAAGTAATTGTTCTTATAATAACAATAATTCATGAAAGTAGTTTATAATTTGATATTTTTACATTCCAGGTTATTAACATCATAATAACATCCGATTCCCAGAAGAAGGATTAAACGATGGGAAAAATCCCATAATTGCAATCCAAGAAATTTAGCGTTCCGTACAAAGACACCACCCCCGGGTACTCTACTTATAGGCCAAATGGGGAGTACCTTCCAGTAGGGTACGATTCTCCAACTTTCTGAATCCCGCTAAGGGTCGCAGCATCACGAGTTCAGTTCCTTTAAGGTTCAATAAACATTCCCCGAGATTATTTATTATCAAGCCACGCCTCGTTTTCATGTCGGTTTCTATGACAATAACTTGCAGCGATATACTGTTGAAACAATTACAGTAATCCTCTTTAATTTCTTCAAAGGCGATTGAACGAAAGTGCACGTCACTTGGGACAGCGTTGTCATAGGAAACGGCATCAAAACGAGGAGCCTGGTAATAAATAATCTCGGGATCTATAGCGTAGACGGTCCCATCATGACTTGGGCTGATGTACGGGAGGATCATTTTTGATATAGCAAGCTTCTAATTTTACGGATACTTTGATGTTACCAAAGTTTCGATTGTGTGCTGGTCAGTAGTATAAATATGACAACGCTGTCCCAAGTGACGTGCACTTTCGTTCAATCGCCTTTGAAGAAATTAAAGAGGATTACTGTAATTTTCCAACCCTTTAATTTCCAGAAACATTTCAAGATTCTGGCAATCTTTGAAAAATGTCAATTTTTCTGACCGGGGACCGCTCCCTGGTGCATGGGTCACGGAGCTCCTAGGCCCCTACCTGGGGGTCAGGACCGTAAACATCTTTTCTCCGTCATTTCCAGTTAACTGCACATTAGCACTCAAATGATAGAGGAAGAGTGCTAAAAAAGAATGCAGTGTAAACTGTGCAGAAGACACAATCATTTAACAATGATACCTAAATGTACAGTAAACTCTCGATACATGAGACCCCGGATAAAGTGACACTTTAGCTTAATGGGGCTCCACTTAAGTGGGACTCTGGATCAGTGAATTTTTCAGTAAGTGGAAAGGACTTCTTGGTTCCATTGAAATTTCCTTCGCTTAAGTGGAACCTTAAAAGAAATTTCTCAGTATAGTAACCACTTTAGGAAAATTTATATACAATGAATTCGGTTTGAAGAGCGTCTTAGTTCATTATTAACACAACATTCATTACTATTTCATCCATTTTGGAAAGTGAGACCACGGATTTTTCCGCTCCCCGAGAGTCCTGTATGAACAACTCGTTTTCAGAGATTGAGTTCCAATAATCAATTCATTGATATAATCTTTCAAATAATTTGAGTGTAATAACTACATTATTCCTAGCAATTTAACAGGACAAAGGGGTGCCGCGAAAAGTAATACAATCAAAATGAACCGGAACAGCGAAATTTTGAAATTTTGGAACCAGATAGATAGCCATGCAACCTACTCACCTCCTATTCCGTCTTTTCTTCATCAAGCGACCAATTTGTTACAACTTTATTACAACTCTCTTCACTTCAAAGATAAAAAAATGTGCATTGTTCTTATTCTAAAGAAAAACAAAACCAAAGACACATAATATCATTGACTTGTCCTCCAAAAAACGTCTGCGGAGGTGTATTTGTATTGAAGCAACACGCAAAAACGGGCGTTTTTTCACAAATTTTGCCGACTCTGCAAGACAAGGGAAGTCACCTTCAAGATTTTTTTCAGTGCAGCAAGTTTCGATTAGTAGTATGACCTATTTAAATGGACCGCATTGTGGTCATGTAAGATAAATACTGTTTTCGCGTGAATGTTTCCCGTCATCAAGAATTTCCCAAGAACTCGAGTCACCTCAGCCTTTGTTTAAACTGAGAGTTTTTGAATTTGTGATATATATTTTTGCGATTCACAAAAAAAGATTTCTGTTAGAAAGTATATTGTCTGTATAGCGGTTCATTTTCACATTTTCATTCAGACAAACAATAGGGTCGAAATCGCAACATGAAAAAGTTCAAAAATCAGCTATCAAAACTTACAGACGTATAATATCTTTCCATATCTTTATCTTTATGAACAGGGCTACTCTGACAACATAATTTGTGAGATTGGTCTTTTTGAATTATCGAAAGTGTTTTCGTGAAATTAGTTCTACACCCTGGGGATTAGACTCGAAACCAGACGCTCTTTAGTTTCCAGGCTCCCGCGGAAGCGGAAGCGCAGCGGAAACAAGCGAGGTCAAGAATCTAGTAGTTAGACTACCTGTGGATAGGAATCACTTTGCTTACCAGACAATGCTGATTCTGAGATCGCGACACACAGAACCATAATGCACAGCATAGCAAAGTTACTCGATTTACACGGGAGACCACACATCAGTGTATTCTCGTAGGCTTGGAACCTTCCTCTGCCTAATACTATGACAGAGTTGACTTCCCATACTTTATTCAAGAAACACCAAGTGCTGACTCTAGTTTGTGCTACAGTTGAAAGCCAAAAGCGAGCGAGCGGAAAAAGTTGGATTGTAACGGCCTGTCCGAGTGATTTTTGCATCAGTGATACCTGTTATTCAGATCTGCTTCCTTCTTGCCAGGTACGCTTGTGCTCTAAAGATAAAGGTGACAGCGTAGCGTTTTCGTGAAGCGAAACACCATCCGAATAGCAGATAATATCCGTACGAAACTCCCTCCGCATGTTATCCATAATTAAGAGCTCCTCATACCTTAGACCATTTATTTGTCTACACGACGACACTGGCTGGTCACTACCCACTAAGAAGAGAGCTTACCTATAAAACGTTTTTAAAAAGTGAGTGATAAAGGTACTCTTTGATGTAAAAAATTTTATCTCTAAGAAAATCTACTCTAAAGTTGGCAGAAAAGCCAGAATTAGACAAAAACAACAACAACAATAATAACACAACATTTAAATTTACAAGCATAACTTTGTATCTATCTTCTTACACTCCGCCTATCGTAGCGATAATGATTTCAAACAGTTATAGAAAATAGACTGGCACTCTTACCTATCCGTTGAATAATTCATAAGTAGTAAACTCAGACTTTGATTTATGGAGTGAATCGGAAATATTACGGTCACGAAGCTGGGATATTGTTACTGAGGGATGCTTTTGCCACTCAAAATTCGTTAGGGTGTGATGGGGGGGGGGAGAGGGGGGGGGGGCGGAAACTTACCAAGATGGAGAAAGAGGGCTACTCAAACTTTTAACGATACTATTAGATGATATCCCTAAGGTTTTAAGTTTATGGTTTTTTACCCTTCAGAATCTCTCAGGGTAAAACTTTTATGGTTTTTACCCTTCGGAATCCTGATAAGGGTTGAAACGTAACGAAATTTCAGTTAGAGTCTCTTAGAAGGGATTAATTAAGATTAAAAAAGAATTGGGAGGAAATATTTTATTTTTGTCCAATTATTGCAGAAACTTTGCCCCCAAACTTCGTGACCGAAATATAAACCTCAAACCCTAGTATGAATAATTATTATCTTATCTAGAATTTTTGAGAAAAATGTTTTAAATAATGGCAGCAAATGTATCAACTTAACATGAAAGTCATACCTTTGATGAAAGAATTTATACAATTATTGAGAATACCTGTTTCGATAAACGTATGTCTAGTACTATATCACTTACTGATTCATGGCACCAGCAGCCTTCTTGCCAAAGATTATTGATTTTGTAATTTTAGAAATAACCAATATTGGTCATATAACTAAATTTTGTGTCAGTGACTAATCTATTTTGTAAACAAAAGTTCTATCCTAAACCAGTGCCATATTTTAGAGCCAGTAGCAATGAAGCAACTGAATTTCGAGCAAGTGACTATCTTGATTTTTTGCCGGCCTTCTTCACTTAAGGCAATTAAATGTTTACTTTTTTGAGAATAACTTTTGCGAATAGGAAGCAAGATTTTCTGAATTTCTCGTATCTGGTAAAATAATTTTGGTATAAGGCCAACTCACGACACTCGTACATTTGGATTAACTTCTCTACGCAAATATGTTTTTGTTTACATTTGTAGAGCCAAGATAATAGAAATCACTAACAAAAACTTTCACTTTTCTAACGCTTGCCAAATACTACGTTTTGTCAAAATAGTAAATGGGGAAATATTTGATGAAGGCTCTTAAATTGACCCCGCTTAAGAGTATAATTAATCTGATTATAAGCCTAAAGGATAAGAATATTTGCTAAATTTTCAAAAATTCTTAACCCGTATACTTTGTGAAATTACTTCCCCTACGGCCGACACATATCCACGATATAGTCCAAAGGTTGAGTTCTTCCCTTCCCTTCTCCCTCAATAGGGCCGTTAAAATAGAGGGGGCCGGAGGGGCCTTAGCGCCCCCCCCCCCCCCACTTTTTTTCAGAGTAATATTTACTGTCTGGAGGTTGTATTTTTAGTCAATCTGGCAGTTTAAAATCTCTAAATTTTCTCCGGCACGTCGGACCCAACCATGGGAGGTCTTCCTACGTCACTAACCCTGGCCCCTCCACTTTTTATATTGTGTCGACGGCCCTGGTTATCCATGATTTTTGTACGATTTAAACTCAAAATTCAAACTAAAATCCGTCTTTTCATTCATATCATTGAATCTGAATCTTTCGCAAATTAAAAACGTGTGTTGTCATCTTTCTTCAATGCAGAAGTTGTGACCAAAAAATTAGACGTAATTCTCATTAAAACCAAGGATGTTTCACCTCCAAATTTTCTGGTTTCAGACAAAAAAAACTCGTTTATTTCTTCTTCATTTCTTGAACGTCAAACCTTTTTTCCCCAAATATATTAATGATCATGAGAAATTCTTTTAACTCCTTTCTTCTTTTTCTCCTCCTTTTAAATCCTTCAAACGATACAAAAATTTTATTAATTTTTGTGAAACATCTAAGGATTTCCGTATTTTAGACAAATTTAGGGAAATCAAAAAAAAAAGAATAGAAGCAGATTCATTAGAAATATCCTATCTTTATATTCTTATATCCTTCAGCCCCCGTTCATATTTGTTAAGTAAAAGTATAACGTTTCCCAAAGCGACAACAGCGTTCTTATGTTAAACTATTAAAAGAAGGACAGAATCATAATTTTGCAATATCCGATCTCGTCCAAAGTAAATAAACGCAAAATTAATCCCCTTTTAAAAATAAGGTTTGCAACACAAATAGATATTTATGTCACTTTGCAACGGTTAGTGTGTCAGGCTGTAAGGATTAACATTTGAGTCAATACTACAATGCATTACCCAATGATTAAGGCCAATCTACCAATTTAGTTCAAATGAAAACCTCTCCTCACTTTACTTTCTCACGGCAACGTCTCACAAGTTTTGGGTGGATCAAGACTAATTTTAATGTCTAGATATTCATTTATTTATTCTTTCGGTAAGGGGACACCGAAAGCAAAAATACAAAGGAGAGGAATAATAATGTCCCAGTTATGGAGAGTCTTCTGATATATCATACGCTTGATTTAGCTTCGGCAGGGTGGATCATTACAGCGAACTAGCCATTTTTCTAAACAAAAACAACAAATACACCGAGAAACGGAATGCCACGGCAAACGGCACCTTCCAAATTTTTCCCGTTTCGGATTTTTAATCCGGTTTTATGAAGGGCTCTAAAAGGCCAACTAGCTCGCTTTGTGGAGCAACTTGAGCATGGAATCATTTCCATTCATTTCGGTTGATCAAGGCAAATGCGTGGGCTGTTGTTTCTTCACTAGTATTTTGAGGACTGTATACAAAATAAAATTAGCGCGTAAATATACTAGGTCACGTGTATATAAAGCCACGTGCGATTACATAACAATAAGATCTAGATATGACGTAATCTAGCTAAATATCAAACATGGGCCTAGTAGAGGTTTTACAAGCTGTAATTTGATTCAATTCGTGCAATTAATAAAATACAATAAAATGTCATTAGCATTTTAAAGAACGGCAATAAACTGGTCGTTAAAAGTAACCAATCAAGAAAAGGAATTGTAAATGCTCACCGCAGATCGGCAAATGCGTCTCGAAGTTCCGTTTCTCCAAGTTTAGGCCACTAAATTTTTCGGTGGGAAAGTCTGTTAAATATCATTGAAAAATGAAGACAAATATTTCTATGAATCGTTCTTCCAAACATATCTTATAGGATTTTCTATGAAAAACTCCTATGGTCTGAATTTGGTACAATACTCTTTTCTACTGAAAACTTTAGCGAGAAAAATTTGTCTTTTGAACAAACTTTTGCAGGATTAAATTCTTGTAGAATACACCTTTTTCAGATGGAAGATTTTGTTTTACGGAAAGTCACCCATAGTCTGGGGAGACCTATCTTCAAACCCAGGCCGAGTAAAACCGAAGACCTAGAAAATTGTATTCGATGCGTCCTTGCTCGGTTGTAGTAAAAAACGAGGTGCGATAATTTTTTCGATTTAACAAAATTTAAAAGTTTCAAAGGTTTTTAACGTCCTATCGGCCTTAGCCGTTACCAGAACCTGAAATGGGAACCTGAAATTTTATTTCCAAAAAGTACGAGATTTTAGGAGAATTTTTTATAAAGTAGCACCAGCACAATGCTATTTTCAGGAGCAAAAAAGTATAAGATTGTATGAGATTGGCTGAAATAAACGAAATTTTTCATGAGAATTGTGTGAAAATTTTTTTTATGAGAACTGTTCCATTCTAACATCTTTTGTATGAGAAGGTATGTGATTGTATGAAATTGTATGAGGGTTGGAAACCTGGTCTGGTACAGGCTAATCAACCACTAAAAAAACTACCAATCGTCAAAAATTAAATGTCCATAGTCCTTACTAAAACTAGATTTACTACTTACTACTTTTTAATCAAAACAAATTGCCTTGAAATCATATAGGAAGAGTAAATCAATACATTATGAGGTCTCAGAAGTTCTCCAATCCGTCAAAAACCAAATATCATCAAAATTTAACACAAAACCCTTCTATAACTAGTTACCTAATGTAACTACTTCTAAATTTAAAGTATAAATTTAAATAGAAGAAGGGTATAAGTACCTGATATTGAATACGTATATCGAAACAGTGCTGAGATATTGATGTGAGCAATCATAAACAATCCAGATATTACGACATCAATGATCATATGATTTACATTCAGTGAATATAAATGCAACAAACAAAAACATGGGCACATTGATTGATTGCGAAATATAAAATATATATATATATAGTCCTTTGCTATTTAATAATTCATTTTTAAAAGATGATTTTTTCTTGGCGATCAACTTAAACTGCATTAAAAACACGAAAGACTTGTAAGAAATTATATCGATTTCTTCTTGCAAAAAAGACATCTCAACTGCCTTAGGAAAGAAACCTTTTAAATTTGGTAAGATCTGGTAGAATTTATTTTTGCGAATCGCTTATATATAGCTCCTTTCTAAAGTACATAAAATATAAGTGTTGACTCAGGAAGTGCTTGGTGAATCCACTAACGCCATCAAAATACCTTCACTTATGGTATATCAACGAATTAACCAATCAGCAAAGGCTGAGACTTAGACTATTTCATAGTCCGTTTAAGAAAAAGTCGCTAGCGCGTGGGTGAAAATAGGTGTCGCGCGGGACGAGACTCCCGCCACGAGTTCTCTTAAACTATGGAATAGTCTACAAAGGCCTCAAAACATTGATTGAAATACGGTAAAAGCAAACGCGTAAAATAAATTAGTTAATGGAATAGAAAATGCCAATTTCGACCCGTTAAACAACAGTCAGGTCTCGCTATCTCGAACTCTCGATGGACCGGAAAAGAAGTTCGAGATAGACCGACTTCGAGATAACGAGATTAAACCAGGACGAAACTCACTGAAGGGACCGGGAAAAAGTCTGAGCATGTTCAAGACAACGAGAGACAACTGTATTATATGCGATTCCTGTTAAAAAGGGTTGATTGATGATGGTTAAAAATGGATCATCTCTGTCCCAAATCTTTTACCGCAGCTAGTTATTCGAGATGAGTGTAAACCACGCTCACTCGTTTAAAAGAAATCTGAGTTGTGTTGAGAATACAGGAATGCAATTGTGAAGAAATATAGAAATACAGTTGGGCAGAGAATATGGAAATGCTAAGTTGTCTTTCTCCCCGTAACCTTATTATTATTAGAGATGTGCGTGACCCAAGCCCATTCTGCAGATATGAGCGTATAGAAAAATTGAAAACTCCTTAAATTAATTGTAACTGAGCAAATTGAATCCGAAGTCCTTATTAGTAGGATTTGCCATCATGAATATGGGGCCATCCATACAGTATGTACGGACTTGACCATTGATTTTGGACCCCCCCCACCTTTCATGTCGTTAACCATACAATAGAAGTAATAAAACAACAGTTATACGCATTGGGGTTGACCCCCCTCCTCCCCCCCCCTCCCATTCAACTGCGTACATTCTTTATGAATGGCCCGTGTGTAAAAAGATGCACAAAACATTGGGAACTGAATTTATATAACAGAATTAATTTCGATTTTTCTTCAACCGATCAGAACCGATCTTTTTGTACGTCTACAAATTCTCAAAATTAAAACACCGAGTAAAATTTCCGTACAAACATATATGGATTGATACAAAAATATATGGATTGTGTCAAATTAAAAAAAAAAGAGAAGGAAAAACAAACAAAAACAAACAAACAAACAAACAACAACACCATATCCCTTACAGTACCATGGTAAGATAATATTGAAGAAGCAGTAGAGAGAAAATAATTCACCTTTAGCACCTTGCTGAATGGTTGTCGAGGATTTGTGGATAAGCGAATGGCAACATATTTCGAGATTCAAGGCAGAAGATGAACTTAGATGAAATTTAATGAAATTTTAGCCGCAAGTACGAATAATGAGTTATACCCTCAAGATCATCGGAAACGGACAGAAAATAAGACGGGTAGGGATGATGAAAAGATGAAGAAAATTAAGTGGCCGAAAGCCTGCGATATTAAACTTTATGAAAAATTTGATGATGAGGACGTTAGCAAAATGGTAAAAGGTCATAAAGAAAGTGTCGATCAGAAGCTGACTTAACTAGCGGAAACTTTTTATATCGTGATTTGGCTTGACTAAGCGAACACTTATGGGTCCGTTCCACACAATTTGATTGAGGAAGCTATGGAATTCTTCTGGCTTTCTAGGGAAGTTCGTGAATTCATTATGGAATATCATATCTTCAAGATAAGATTCACTACTGTTGATTTCATTACGGCATAACAATGACTCAAAGTTGGTATAGCGGCAGGATGTACAATCTCGGTGTATTGTCCTAGCAATGGAAATGTTGCTGACGTCCACAGGCAATGAGATATCTGCAATGAAACTGTCACTTGCAGCCTTTGTGGATGATAATTACTGTGCTAGCGGAAAGTTCTGAGACTGCCAGGGAGGTATTGGAGAGGCTAGACGAGTTAATTACATGGATCAGACTGAAGTTCAAGGCGAAAAAATCAAGAAGTTGCAGTTGTGAAGGGTAAACTTGAAGAGATAGATTTTAACATTACAGGAGACAAAATACCAACAGTGAAGGAGAAACTAGTTAAAGCCTTGGTAGATGGTACGAGGGGGGCTTGAATGACAGGCATAAGGGAAAGGAAGTTTCTAGAAAAGCAGGAGATGGATCAAAGACAATCGATAACACCAAATTGAGAGGAAAGTATAAAGTTTGGTGTTTGCAGTACGGACTATACCCCAACTACAAATGGTCCTTCATGATCCAGAGTAGAAAAAGAGGTGTAGCGTCTACATATGAAAGTGGTCGAGGCTTCCTAAACACTGCGCTATACGGAAAAAATTATCAGGTGACACTACCGATCTCATCTATTTTAGAAGAATTCAAGGCTGGTAAAGAAATATCAGTTATGGTGCTCCGGTACTCAAAGGATGAAGAGATAAAAACAATCTACCTGGGGTATGGAAACACTGGAAATTGAATGCAGAAGAAGAAGTCGACGACGCGATAGGGAAGTTAAAAAATCAAGACATTGTTAAATCAACTGAAACAAGAAGGGGTGGATTAGGACTGACTTTACCTCCTTAATACGAGCGTTTCAACGTAAGTACTGAGAAGGAGAAAGGCGAGACGCCATGTTAAGAGAAGTGAGAGCTGAAGCACAAGCAAAACGTTATTTGCATCTTGCAACAAGGGCAGCGTCTTCGGTGGGAGGATAACGTGATTTAACGCAAACTCAGTTGGAAGGAGATTTAGGAATGGGAACCGGCAAGACTGAGTTCCCAGGTAAAAGCAACATATGATATGTTGCCAACATCAGCGAATTTACTTAGATGGAAGATCACAGAGAGTAACTTTTGCAGATGCGACAAGACTGGTATGTTAAGACAAAATATCTTCCTGCCCATTAGGGGTGCAGGAACGGTACACAGGGCGCCATATTTAAGTGCTTCGTGTGTTTTTGAAGTACATAGAAGAGAAGGTCACTAAACTAAATGAAGGACAGTTACCAACAATAGAAGCACGAACAAGATCAAGTTTCATAAAGGAGGGGAGAATAGGAAGGCATCGTAATCTTCTTCCTCTGAAATTAAAGACGACGGGTAGAGAGGTAGATTCAATGCTAGAGTTTCCGATTAGCAACTACTAGTACGCAGCGCCCTGACATGGTGGTCTGGAGTGTGAAGAGAAAGTCCATCATTCTACTGGAACTTACAGTACCATGGAAGATAATATTGAAGAAGCAGAGAGAGGAAAGAATCCAGATACGAAGACCTAATCACTGAATGTAACTAAAAGGATGGAATACTGTGTTCTACCATCTTGCAGTTGGTTGTCGAGGATTTGTAGATAAGCGAGTGAAAACACTATTTCGAGATAGATAGATTCCAGCTTCAAGGCAACATTTTGAAACAAATGATTCAATACCTCCAAGAAACTGTTAAAAAGCCTCCTTTTTCATTTGGGTTAAGAGAGATGACTGCACCCGCATGAAACTTAGAGGGACACAGCTACCAACCAGTCAACATTATAAGAAGCATGGCCCGCCATGGCAATAGACGATAGAGGAGTAGGGCCCGCCATGGCAATAGACGATAGAGGAGTAGGGCCGAAATCGTGTGTTATGGTTCCTCCTGAAGATTTCGACTTATAGATCCATCACAGAGTTGTTGGCTGGAACTGCAACAGGTTTGCTTGCTTTTCTTCAGGGAGTAGAATTCCATACACTAATTTTTTGTATGAGAACAACAGCTATAAGCATATTTATGGTAAAACTAAGCTTACTGCTAATCAAAACGCTACCCTCGACTGCAAAGCTCAGCTATTTTATAGCAACGCAGAATTTATTATTATAGCGTTGAGAAATTCTGAAACAATCTATGGTCATCCAAAATTAAAAGAAGTAATAGTCATAAAGACTAATTAATTTTGTATCCTGTTCCCTTTAGAAACCTTTTAGAAAATTTAAGCATAAGGATAAACATATTTTTAGGATAAATAGCTATAAAGTGCTACGCATACCTACTCCAGATCCTTAGCAGAGCTATGCTTATAAAAAATATTAGTGTATCTCACTTCATAACACGGATGAGTGCTTTTAGCAAGGAATTGTAAGATATTAACCAATTTTCAGACTTTTCAACCCACCATGCCATCTCCAGATTCTATAAATTCAAAAAGGTTAAGATATCCCGTTTCTCTCCTTGGTTGATTCGCATGCCTTTTTGAGGTTTTTCTCCCTATCTAAAACATTTTACAGACTTTCCTACCAACAAAACTTGGTTTGAAATTAGTACAAAAACATACTTCTTTAGACGTGTGTGGATGCGTGTACATGCGATCGCATCCCTCGTATCACAAAGCCTGTTAGTTTTTTTGAGCACGAATGTGATCATCAACAACCTTCTGAGAATGTCTAAAATCTAATCACAAGTAAAGTTTCGGTGAAACTAATCTTAGAAAAGAGATCGGGAAAGAGAGGTGCGCGCTGGATTCAGTTTTCGAGTTTAGACTCAGTCAAAAAATCATCGCACCCAGAGGTTAATACGTAGGCTAAAGGTCTACCATATAAACTAAATCCACTGTGTATAAGTGCTATTTTACCATCTTTACCACCAGCAATACCATAAATCTTTATATGGTCCCATCACATAAGATTTGTGACCTTTCTCTTCTTTTGCAATATGAGATACACCCTCTTTTTGTTCTTGCACAATATCAGAACTTGAAACTAGCATTTCGAAATATATCGCCTTCATGCGAAGAAGAATAATATAATTATAGAAATTTTAACTATACCATTAATATGAAAAAAGGTTGATTCACGTAATTGATTTAAACATAATTCTAGAATTATGTAAAAAATTATGTAAAACGTGGCAGAATCAAACTTTGAGTCGAGCTATACCCATTGTTTTCATAAAGAGGCCAGGAAGTTTAGCCCTTTGGCTTATTTAGACTTAGTCTACAATCGAAAGCTGAATTGGCAACAGGGCTTATTCAGTCTAAAATGAAAAGCTGTATCCAGCGCGCGCCTCTCCTTCCGCGATCTCTCACTGAAACTTTACTTGTTGTTTCAATAGGCTTTTTTTGCCCGCGGCCATAACTCCATATTGGCTTTTGTTAGAAACTTGAAATTTGGTATGGAGGTAGCCCTCAATAAGATAATTAAATATGTGACATTCCATGGGAAAAGGGGGCATGGTCATTTTTAACGCGATCATACTCCACTTACTTGGAAAATCATGAAAAAATGTCTGTGGAGGAGGTCATTTTTATTTAAGCGACACGCAATTTGCGTGACCGTCACATATATTTGTCATGGAATTTCAAAAGTGTTTAGGGTCCTAAATTCCTATAGGTAGTAATCTAGGAGCTCAGTGACCCAATGCACCAGGGAGCGGTCGAAAGATTCCCAAAATGTTGAAAATTCCAGGCACAGAAGTAGCTAATAACAAAACACAAGAAAAATCTAAACTGTGATGAAAGCATCAAATTTAACTATTTTATTAAATCAGAAAAATTAACATCTTTTATATTCAATTTCAGACAATTTACCCACTTAGGTGCCGGGAACTTTCAAGACTATGAACATTGGCTGTTTTTGACCGGGAAGCACTGTCTGGTGCATGGGTCATAGAGTTCCTGGTTCTCTTCCAAAAGGTTCAGGACCACATTCAACCAAACTGATCTTGTCAAAGTAATTTTATATTTTCATCAGCATTTAAATGGTTATGCAAATAGATTGTTAATTCCCGAAAATAAACTTTCGACAATTTTTGTGCCGAATGCACTTCATAAAAAAGGCCAAAAATCGCGAAGGTATTGCTGATTAGCATAACAAAGTTAACAAGTTCGGTGTCTTAAAAAAAAAATCCTTATCATTGCAGGGCATTACGACAATTAATATAAAGTAGGACAATTTTTTTTATTACAAAAGTAGGTAAAGTTGAATGGCAAGGTCAGGTTTAAATTTAAAGGGTTTCAATAATATAATAATTACTACAAAGAAAGTCTGGTATTACTAAGTGGGGCAATTATTATTAAGTGGGGACATAGCAAGCAACAGAAAAGGTTTTATTTATAAAATAAGTAGACAAAATTAATGAATGAATACAAAAATCGACGATTATTAGGGCGAAATTATCCGAAAATCTGTGTATTAATTAATTTTTCAAACTTTCAATTCTTAACCGTTTAAGTTCAGGAAATGTTTCCACATTTTGGTAAACATTGGAGTCTATTAGCTGACTGGGGGCCGCCCCCTGGTGCATGGGTCGCAGTGGACTACTCTAAAAGGCATTAATTTTCGCGGACATTAAATTTTTTAATTCACCCGAAAACGTTCAAAATCAGTCATCCAGGAAATGAAATTCCCGCGAAATTTTTCTAAATTCGATTTAATCATATTGGTTGCAAGTATAAAAAATTGAAAAACCTTTAACATGAAAAAATCACCGTCCATCCGCCAAATTAAATTCGCGCCAATTCCGCCAAAATTTCTTCCCTTAAGGTATCACTGCTGATTACAAAGAAAATTTTCTGCACAATGACTTTACGAATGAAAAATCGATAAGAAATAAAATTCATTTGGAGCGCTTCACACTGCCTCTCGAATTTCCGTTCCTTTCGAATATCTCTTTATTGAGAAGATGTCTAGAGCGTTAACTTAAGAAGCACGCGTTTACTTACATCATTAAAATGCGAATATTAATGTATGTTTACATGGCCACATGCGGTCGTCTATATGTGAATATTACGAAATTTTGTAAAATAACTCCTGCTGTAAAATAACTCCTAATCAAAATGAGTAAACCAAAGTGCCTCTGAATAGTTTTAACGAATAGAGCTTATTATACGTTTCATAATACTCAATTCATCATCAGTTCATGCTGCTAAAGGATACATGAAAGTTAATAACTACTTCTAACCAAAAAAATATTAGAACATTGAGCATTCTAGTGACATGTAGTTTATCAACTGTGGCCTCGGTTGGTTAAGTCATCGATCCAGAGTCGCAAAGTTTCTGGAAGAAACCCTACACTAGCCCAGTTGTAGCCCAAAATATGTATAACCAAAAAAAAATTTATTATCTAAATTGCGCCAAATTTGAGAGCTATAAAGTAACAATTTTGAAAATGAACGAAAAAGAAATTCTTGGAGATGCATCTTAAGCTTATTGTAATTGTTATAAATAATAGCTCGCTTCAACTTCGTAGTTTTCGAGTAAAATCTGACAGTCAGTCCATAGTAACCCGGGTTCTTGTTCAAACAAATTTTCTTCATTTTAAGGAAAGCGCGGCTCGACATTGTTGACTAGCTAAGATGTATCATTTGTACTTTTTTGCACTATAATTCAGAACTAGGGTGATCCACGGAGCACTTTTCTTACCTCCGTTCAGGCGAAGAAAATAGGTAGACTTAACTTACTTTAAAATGAATGTTAATCAGTCTTTGATTGTAGATCATGTCATAACTTCGAACTTGTCTGTCGCAATCGTAATGACGCACGCCACCGAGAAAAATAATCTGAAACAAACATGAACTGAATTGACCAACATTTACGTAGTTTACTGACATAAATTTTCATAAAATTCTACTACAAACAGTGAATACTTTTTAAAACACCGACTCTTTTATAACGCCCCTCCTGAAATCTCGAAAATTCAATAAATACCCAATCCAATAGAGGACTACATATGGAAAATAGGATGTTTATTAGAATTTACCTTGTTCAAGCGAAGCTCAGGGGAATATCTTTTTTAAGTCATTGACTAAATGTTTGGATCCCTAAGAATTACAAAATAGAGGAAAAAAATCTGAAATCTACTTTATCTACTTACACTATAAATTTAAGTGCTACAAATTTTCCTACCTTTTTCTATTCTTCGTCCAAAATTTGACTGAATAAATGTAGATGAAGACACGGATGATTTCATTAATCTATTATAGAATAGAAAAAGATAACCATCATAAAAAGGAAGTTTACTATTCCGCAGTTCTTAATAACGCTCATTCTATTGAACGCCCTTCTTAAAATCTCGAAAATTAAAGAAACGCCCAGAGCACTGAGAACAACACATTTACATTCTTACGTGACTTGGGCGACATTGTTCTTTTGTTGTGATGTTGTTTATCCATCGGCGTCTTAAATTAACGTCCGGATCACCTTAGTTTTGTCTTGGTTGAAAAAAATCAAGTTCCTGTAAATTTGGTTCAAATTTTGTGATGTTTAACAGTCTGCTTTAATTTTTAAAGTGTGAGAAAATTTCACGAAAAATAATAAATACATAACATGCTAAAAAGCGAACAGCTCTATAACACAGGCAGTCAATTAAATAACGGAAGTAGTGTATTTTGGTCAAACTTTTATAAATGACCCCTCATTATACAAAGCACATCTCTGTAACACGAAAAGCATATTTAGGAGCGGAAGTTTTATATTTTCGCTGCTGACAAAAATTGTGAATTTCACGAGGATGAATTTTCACGAAAGATCAAAATTTATCATATTTTTTCTTCATTGAGCGCCTGTGAATTACACGCTTTTTTTTATAAGAATGGTGTTTTTTCGTTTCATGATGGATATTCTTAACTTTTTAGTCGAAATCATC
>JAUBWS010088287.1:877-11815 GCA_032270445.1 Darlingtonia californica | reverse complement strand
TATCAAAAGTATGTGAAATACATAGGGAACAGAAAGTAAATTTGCAAAGATGTGATACATAACTGGAAGATTTTTTTCTATATGTAATATAAAAGCATGAACGAAAGATCAATTATTAATCATCAAGGAAATGTGAATAACAAAACATAAGAATATTTTAAGAATAATCAAGGCTGAAAAACATTAAAATTCTAAGAATAATTGAGCCTGCTCAGAATTTTTTCATTCTTATAAAAAAAAAAGCGTGTATGCATTTTCCGTAGATAAATCTTCTTGATAGCGACTAAGAAAGAGATATTCTAAGTTTAATAAGAAAGATGTAGGGCTTTGCATGAAGAATTTGATCACCAATTTGCAAGAATATAGCTATTGATGCGTCCTTGAATAGAAAGAATAGATTTGAAATATTGGTACCCTCAAATAACACATGCGATATTACTTCATCAACCTACGTAAATTCGTATTATTGTATGCAAAGTAACGCTTTTGCCGCGCTGGGCACAACTTCAGTTCATAAAACTTAGATATCGAATTTCTTTAAAAAATATGTATGACAAAGACAAGTCATTTTATTCAAAACATAGCAGAAGTTTTTCGATTAAGAATCATCGTCAGTGCATACAATGCAAGTGTGTTCAATATCTACAGTACCAGTATAGTACATTTTCACATAGAAATAATGGAAAAGCGCGGAAAGAGAATTGTTGATATTGTTGCCTAATAACAACGGTAATTAAAATTTCACTCGATATGTGATAGGTAATTAACAACGGTGATTGAAAAGAACAATATGATTTCTAATCATCAAAAGAAGAAGCAACAATAAAAAGATTTCGAACATCTGTATTTTCTTATCAATATTTTTGTTAAACAATAATATACATTTTGGAAAGCTTGTAGATATTTGGTATCTTTATGTATAAATTATGCAACTTTAAAGTTTTTCTACCAATACCTATTTGCGTTTTACGGTTACGGTTACGGTTACGGTTACGGTTACGGTTTTGCGGATTAATTTGGACCTAAAATTTCGAGACATAAAAAATGAAAAAATCACCTCGGGATATTTATGCGCGAGCTATAAGTGTACCAAAGTTTTAGGACACACACACACACAGACAGACATTGTCAGATCTGAAGTTAAGAATTATATAGTGCTTTAAGTTTTGATTAACTCTTAATACTGTGGCCACATAGTAGCGATATTCACAACATGAGCGCTTTAGGAAGAAATATTCCATATTATTCTAATAAGGTATCGGTAGTCTTTAATGATTCAATCTTAGGAAGTTTTGGCTTCGGCATTTTTAGTATATTCAATGATAAGTTCAGAGCATACCAGAATGAATTGTCCCATGTTAATCTTAGTTGAGGTTCTCTATAAAGTTTTTTTTTGAAAACATTACTGAAATTATAGAGTGTAAAATGTCGAGCTTTGTAAATAAAAATCAAGGCAAATTTTAGTGCATTCCATGGAATGTTTCTTCGTATCGGGCTCTTGTTTTTGTCATTAAATTTGCATTTGAAAGTGTCTAAATTTACGCATATTCTGCATTAATAGTTGATTTAATTTATATTCTAATGTGATTTTACGGAAGATTTTCTAAAAGGGAGTCATTGAATATTTCTTCCTTTGATGCTCTGAAATTATCCCTCTATTACAACCCATCAAAGCTAAATAGGAAACATTAAGATAGTCTGTAATCTAAATTTGAGTTCTGAGGAAATAGTTAATCCTAAGGTGCTCCTGGAAGTAAATTTCGAAATTTCACAAACTTAGGAAAGGTACTAGTCAACAACTTTGAATAAAAAAAGCTACTGAGGACCTTAGGAACCAATTTTCGCGGAACTTATTTTCGCGGAACTTATTTTCGCGAATTTACCTCTTACTCGCGAAATTAAATTCCGCGAAAATTTTCGACCATGTGCGATTCGCGAAAATAAGTTCCGCAAAATTTTCCAAAAAAGTCCGATTCGTTTTTGCGCGAAATATTCAAAAAAACGTCAATTCGCGAAATTTTATCAATTTTCAAAAAAACAGACATTTTTACAAAAAAAACGTCCAAAAATAGAACTCAGGGATAAGTGGAAAAGAGAAGAATGAAAAAAAAACAATACCCTGACTTAAAGCGATTCTACGAAAAAAGTTTATGATGAATATTGACTTTTTCACCTTTTATAGTTTTGTTATGATATTTATAAATTATCTACCTGAATAAACGTTGTTATTGAAAATCAAAAATATGATTTAAAATTTTCATTACAATTGACTTTTGACGACAACCTTTAATAACAGGGTCTCTCGACAAATCTTTCGGAAACTTAATAAAATATAGCTCAGAATCGCTAAATTAGACTTAGGAAAATTACTTTGATACCGTGATTCGCAAAAATTAATTCCGCGAAATCTATGTCATGACTAAAATTCGCGAAAATAAATGCCGCGAAATTTGCAATTTTCGAACCTTCAATTCGCGAAAATAAATTCCGCGAAAATTTCTTCCATTAAGGTAAGCTGAAGCGATTTTTTTAGAATTAACTTCCTGAAGGGCTGCTCACTTTTTAGGGCTAATTGACAACTTGTCAGACCAAAATTTTCTATTTTTAAAGAAATCATTCCCGAATATTATGATGTTAAGAAATAACAAACCAGAGAAATATTGATAATAAAACTTACATGGGCTTAAAATGTTGATGAATATGTATAATCTTGATTATTATATGTGATTTTTTTTTAATGTTTTACTTATAACTAACAGAGCTCGCAAATGTTTATGATGTTGATAAAGCTAAAAGCAACGACACTCACTACTCGGTGATCAAGGAGCGACGATCAAGCTTTTCTAAGAAATTCTGAGAACTAAGCACACTGTTGTTTTTTCCTTACTTAAATTATATAATTGGAATTTAATTCCTGGTTGTAACTATGCTAAAAAAAATTGGTAATTCTTCAAAATATAAGGTTGCGACAGCCCTCGAAATTTAATAAAAAGTGCCTCGGCAAAACTTTGCCGACGCAAATCAAATCTACCACGGCAGCTCTCGGCAAAACATTGCCGATGCAAATTAAAAGCTACTCGGCAAATACTTCGGCAATCTGCAATTAACGTCGGCGATTAATTGTAGTCATTAATTATATAGAAAATTTTCTTTTTCCTTTACCTGACCTGAAGACAAGCAATTCAGTTAATGAAAGTAACACATTTTTTTCTTCTTTTTATGACGTAAATCGTCTCACTACGCGCTGGAAGAAAAATGAAAAAAATTTCTTCGTTATGTTTGTTTTGAAGAGTTTTTTTATAATGTTTTATTATAAAAAAAGATCGTGTACAGAATCAAACTTTTTTTCAGCACATGTAAAAAAGTGCGTCGGCAAACCCTCGGCATTTGCGTCGGCAATTATCGATTGCCGAGGTAAATTGCGAGGGCTGTTGCAAAGTTGAGGAGTTTGAAATAGAAGTCAAGACATGGACAGTATTGATTTATCAGTTTTCTCTTCGAAACAACAGCAGTTCTGCTGCTAGAAATTTTTTAAATTTTACTATTTGGTTTTTCTAGCATCCATTTGATAAGGATAAAAACGTTCAGATATCAAATCATATGCATGATACCATTTGCAACCGTCTCAAAGAATCACCGGATACACAAATCTTCAAAGAGATCAAACAAGTAAGTCTAATCTTTACCATAAATAACGTAAAGTACAAAGGTAGTAAGTCGTTTTGGAAAAGAACAATTGGATTTAGCCTTGAGGTTCTTGATTTTGAAGCAAAGATGAATCAATTTTTGTTTTGTTTATGACCTCAACTTGACATACACCTACCAAAGTTTTAAAGGAGGTTCAATCAAAAAATAGGGTTTACACAATGTGTACTTTGTATTGAAATAGGTACTTTCTTCATTTTATATTTACAAGCGATGTGTTTTCCTGTCAACGTTGCTTCGATGACACAAAGTAACAGAAATAAGCAAGTTGTGTACCACATAAGTTCCATCAAGTTCCATTGAGATTGTCTTTGTTAAATATAGGATAAGAATTGGATCTGATCTTCCTTTTGAAATACTTCCTGGGAATGTTAGTAAGCTTTTCATTATGGGTCAATGAGGATGAATCCAACGATGAACATCTTTAGTATTTTAGAAATTTCTGATATATTCTTGTTTTCTTTGTATTTCCAGGATTTATTCAGACAGTTGAATGATAAATTTCCAGGTCTTCTCGATAAACAAAATGAGTCACAGATGAAGTCTCTAAGTGAATATGTTAATCATTGTGTGGAAGTAACATGGCGGATGAAATGCTGCAACCCTCCTCTTTACATTACCATGGAAACCATGGTATTTGATAAAAGATGTCATCAGAAGTTTGACGGGGATGGTCAATACATCGGATATTATTTATGGCCAACTTTATATTCTTCTGAAGATCATTTCAAAAACAACCGACCTCCTTATGAGAAAGCAGAAGTAGTTCGTACTGCATCTCCTCACATTGATCCTATCAATCCTACATCAGAACCAAGTAAAGTTTCTTCCCAAGCGATTCAAACATGTACTACCCCGTCTATTGCCCAGACTGCCTCTACCACCCCAACAACATCTAACAACCTGACAGTGTCTGCTGCCCAAACTACGACGACCACTGGAACCACATCTACTGCTCAGACCCTACCTACCGTCCGGACCACATCTACCAATCAGGTTGACAGTGTGCAGCCACCATCTTCCCTCCAATCAGAAACAGGATTTGCTCTTATAGAGACAAAATCATTGATACGACCTGATGAAGATCAGGATGATGATTTCCATGATAAAGATAACCCTGAGCAGCCTCTTACAAAACCTCTTGGACAAAAGGTAGGTATACTTGCTGAACAAGAGAGAGAGAAGAAGAAAGTTCCAGTAAAAATAATCGTAAAAACAACAACAAAAACAAAAACAACAAGAAGACAGTTTGCAAATAACGACTTGTATTACAGATTGGGAAATTCAGGGGGAGATGGTCTCCCACCAGTCGATAACAGTGGTAATGGTGGAAGTACCAGAGGTTCCAGTGGATTATTTCCTGGTTATTCAACCCGGGTTGGGATTGAATCCGGTTATCAATCAGGTGTTTCAAATCTAGGATTTACAGATAATCCTAAACCACGTCAATGAGAAGCAAAGGAAGGTTCAAGAATAACAGAAATATAAATCCTCATCAGAGCAACTTTCTGAAATTTTTGCTCGTCTCATTAAGCTCACTGAAATGAAATACATTATTATTCTGTGAATACACAAGAAGCAAAGTGAAATGGCATGCAAAATAGAAACGCTAAATATAAAGACCAACATTTTGCAAAGGATGGTGTCAGTGAAAGTGCACCAGAAATCTTTGTGTCTAGCGTTGGTTTGGTGCACAAACTAAATTAATTTTTGCAACAGACAAACTAGCACTGAATAGCACATGAGCCTGTCGATACACTAGACAGTCCGGTGTTAAAACTTGTCATGAATTACACCGGAAAAACTTTCGGTACGTATCATGTTAACAAAAACTCACACCGGACATTTCCTGAAACATGTTACCGTCAAATCACCTGTGACTTGCAACAAGGCAGCCTGACTTGCAACATACAAAGATTTCCAGCACATAAAAAATGGTGTTTTTGACTGATCTATGTATAATTTGTCACCTGGCTTTGGTGTAGCAAGTTAGGCTACCCTGTTACAAGTTATTTGACAGTAATATGTCTTACACATGAATATACACCGGTTCGTTGCAAATGGCAGAAAAAATTTACCACATTATATAAATTTATGTAAATATTTGATACTTAGGAATTTTTTTCTCGTTTCACGATTTGCGAAAAATATCATTTGTTGAAACTTGATAAGTAAGTCAGGGTTGCGATCGTTCAATGTTTTCCATATTTTCAATACTTTATGGTTTACAATATCTTTTTTATAATTTTTACAAATGTTATCACTAATTTTTTTCAGTTTCTGTAATTATTGTAAAGGTTTCACTTGAATTTCAATTCAATAAGCTAGTTTTACCTTAGATTATAATAATATTCAGCAGTCCAGAAAAAAACGAGTAAAATAATTATCAGCAAATGAATAGGATTTTGATCAAAATAAGGAACACATCAAATGCGCTTCTTGAAGGATTAAAAAGCTTGTTATCTGAGGTTGACTTAAATAATTTTGCTGTTGACCTGCATATATAGTCCCTTCAAATATTTCGCACAGAGAATTAAGGATGTTTTTGAATTACAAAAATAGAAACAGTAGAAGTACACGCAGAAAGCAATGATTCTTCATCTTGAATATCTTGTTACAATCCTTCAACAGTTCGCAATAACACCAAAATGTATTTCTTAGCAACTATGCCGCCTCCAAATTGGTTAATCATGACAAATTTCTCGCAAATTCTGAACGATAAAAAAGCGTTAAAGAAATATTTTCTAATTGATTCTTTGATCTCTGGCCGAACCTTAAAAAAATATGCCTTGGATTAATAATAAGTTAAAATTACGCCATGGTGAGTATCTTTTCTGATCTTAAGAATTGGCTCGGTTTATTATTTTTCTATTTAAAACAAATGTAAGGTGTTTTATGGTAATGTTTTTCCAAGCTAATACAGGATAAAATCTACTTTTTATTCAATATTTTTTGAAGATCTACCTCAATATATCAATATGTTTTTTGCTGTTATTGAGAATAATTTTATTTTTTATATAAGTTTATTTCTAAACACGTTATAAATTTTCCAGCCTTCATCAAATTTTGCCATGCAAAAGTTTAAGCACATGAAAGTTGTCATGAAGTTTGTGACTGTGAAAATTATTTTTTGATGAAGCAAAAATTTTAATGTTGAGGGTTTTTGAAACTCGAACATTTTTAACTGCTGTCGAAATTACTTGTAAATATTCCTTATCATTGATAATTTGAATTAGTTTAGAGGTTTTTTATGTTGACGTTCTGTTGGGTTGTACCTGGAATTTTGATAAAAAGAATAAATTTTGTGTTGTTATTGGTTCTTTATATGCTTAATGTAAAATTTAAGATGTATACATTAACTAGCCCTAAAGCCTTCGTCACTAGCCTACCTATTATTCGGGATAACGTTTGCATCATTTCTTCGATGCGACACCTTTCAACTTTACACTATGGTTTCCATAAGACTGCGTAAAGCCTTGAAAGAAATTTCGCAAGGGCGTAAAGCATAAGCTTTTGCACAGGCGTAAAGCTTTTTAAAAGTTTTTTTACAGGGCTTAATTGAAAACCATGTGACGGATGGGAGGGTGTTTAGTACTTTTTTGTATATAAATTTGCAAAATATGATATTTTCTTGTAGTATTTTTAAAGTAATAACAAATGATTATTATATTTACTTACAACAATTAAGACTAGTATCAATACAAATATAATATTTTTAAGATAAAAACCATCTGCGTGAAAATCTATATTTTACGAGAATAAACTCTAGTCAGGGCGCTAATGACGTCTTAAAGGTTAGACGGGAAAAACACCAGGGCCACTGAGGTCTATCAAATTTTTGAATTTTTTAAATATGAACTCTAACTATACCATATATAGTAATTCTTACCAGATTCTGAGATATTTTTGATTCTATGCCGAAAATGTGGCCTGGAAAGTTAAAATTCGTTTTTACACAGAATGCATTAAGATTTTGCATATACCCACCGAAAAGTCTTCTATACAGTTCCTTGAAAGCTTTCCAATGGTAACGTAAATGTTTTTAACTTTCTGCGAATCTGATATTTTTCGCTATTTGGTGGTAGTTTGAAATTCCATAGAACCCCTTATATGAAAACACTTAATACCAAATATTAAATCACTTAAATAAGATGAATAAAGATTTATGGTAAAGATTTTCTGTTTACAAAATCTGTTTAGAGGTGAATTCTTTTGTTTTTAAAAATTCCCCAGAGTATGCTTAGTTTTCCAATTTTTTGACATCATAGCGCCCTGACTACTTCTGTTGTTGACAGCTTTCTTAGTTTTTTTCGGAACTAAACTTTTACAATACCGGCAAAGATGACCAAAGCTTCTTTCATAATTTTCTTCTTCCTCTAAAGTAATGTACTTACATCCATACAACTCAAAATGTTTATTCATTGGTACTTCTAAAGTTAATTTGTTGTAATACCAATAAATACACTAAATGATTAATAAAGGATAAATTAATTGTTTGTACAAAATATGGATATTGTAGTCACGTACTCCAACTTATTATATTTGAACGGTCACTTTATTGTGTTTCTTGAAAAATTTCTTTACTTTATATAATTTCAATCTCAATGTACACTTTTTTTTATAAGAATCCTTTTTAAAAGAATTACGAGGCTCAAAATCGTCAAAAAAATTAAGAATATCATAAGAATCATACACAGGCTCAAATTCAAAAATTTCCCTAAAAAATAGCCTTTTTGGAAAATTGTGTGATCAATCGTGATTGAAAACACAATATTAATTATTGAGGCTGATTTATGTAGGAAAAATTCAGAATCATTTAAGAATATTTGAAGGTCAATTTGGTCGAAATCTTAAGAGTCACAAGGCTCTGATTTATGTAATTCTTATAAAAAAAAAGTGTATGCAAGTCTTTGCTGCGTCTTTTGTAAAGGTCTATTCTCGTATTTCAAATAATTTTCTTTGTAAGATATATTGCGATTGATATTGATATATCGTTAAACTGATTTCAAATTTTTGTAACTAGTGTAAGAATTTATACTTATGAGAAGCATTTAGGCTATAAATTTTAGAAGAATTCAGAAGCACATTTTATTAACTTTTTGTACAAGAAAAATTTATTAAAACATATACTTTGTTAGTTCCGTTCCCTCAATTTACCTGATACCTCTACATATTTAAATATATACCTAAATATAACAACAGGAAGAATACGTGGTTACTATTTACCCGATTATTAATTTTTGAAAGAATTTTCCTGCATCAAAAATGATAGTGACATAAAACTTTGCGAATTTTGTTATCTTAAACGTCCTAAAATTCACATAAGAGCCATCGAAAACCAGATTTTAGCACAAAATAAGGGACCATGTGATTTAAATTCGCAATAATTCATATCGCAAAATCAATATGTTTAAACCTAAAATTCGCAATGTTTTATGTCAAAATATTGTTTACGTTTATTTTGTTCGAAATTTGTAACCTTCCTTAGGTAGTCTATTTCTATCTTGACGAAAAACTCCTAGGTTAAAGTTCCACGACATATATACTTGTAATCGACGCTGATGTGGTTAAATTTATAGAACTTTGCACCCCACAACATAGTAGAAAATATTATCGTGAGATTTTATTTAAGCTATATATGAAGTTGTTGTTCTCGAATAATTGAAATTAAAAAAAAATCAGTAGAATATATGTTTTAAATTAAATAGACAAACGATTCTATCAGCGAAAATTGATCCTCTGCATATGGTAAAGTCAATATGTTTTTCCGAAAAAAGTTGTTAAAATGTCAGACTTGAATTCATCTGCATAGAATGGTTTTAATAACAACGTTATTGCAATTTTTTTTAGGTATAGAAATCATATAAACAACAAATAGATGAAAGGTTAAAATGGAAGCCGAAAAAGATGAAACAGAAGATCACCCCCAGCACTTGCAGAACGATAAGGAGAAGAACTAAATGATGGATCAAGAAAAATACGAAGCAGAAGATCATCCTCAGCACTTGCAAAAGGACAAAGAGGAGAACGAGATGATGGATTAAGAAAAGGTCGAAATAGCGTTTTCAGAAAGGTAGAGCCCACTCCTTTTTCTTATCTATATCAATGATCTGTATAATGCTGTTTCATCTGTTAATCTCTTTGCTAATGATACAATGCTTTTTTATTCTGATAAATCTCTCAAGTCTCTCACCAAAAGAGTCAATATCGATGCTAAATGTCTTGTTAATTGGTTGAATTAAAACCAGATTTCACTAAATTCAACTCAAACTACTTATAACCCGAAACGTAGACCATGTTTGTGATAAACTGAAACGTGCAAACGGTGCACTCATTAAGTTACGTCACTATGTTCCTCAAGATAAACTACTAAGTATTTATTTTTCACTATTCAGTTCTCATATTTCTTATTGTCTAAAAGTTTGGGCTCAGAACCAAAATTCTATCATCAACCGTGTATTTTTGTACTTAAAAAGAGCTCTTAGGATTTTTACCATTCATTCTAATTTTAATGTTCCTTCTTCTCCACTTTTTTTTTCGCTTCGAAAAATATAATTGTTTTGATTTTGTGAAACTTCTTCATATTATTTTTGTCTACAATGTTGTTGATCGTAAATGTTCTATTCCGATCCTCAATACTTTCAAATATAATTTTAATATCCATGATCGTCAAACTGCCTGTTCAAAAAAGGAAGGGCTTATACTGAAACTTCCCCAGTGCTTAACCGTATCTTTCGGAAATAGTTCAACTCACTATCAGTCTGCATAAATAGGAGAAACTTTCGCGGGATAATTTAACCTTTCAGATTTAATCTGTATGAGAAGTTGACGTTTTTGAATAATTGAAATTAGAGAAATCAGTGGAATGTATGTGTATCCTAAAAAGAATTGATCCTCTGAATACATGGTAAAGTCAATTATTTCTGAAAATAATAACTTCTTGAAGTTCCGAAATGGCTTAGATTTGTTCGCTAAGAAATGCTTTCAACAAAGTTATTGCCATTTTGTTTAGGTGCAAAAATCAAAAGCATAAAAATACAAAACAGAAGATTGAATAAGACAAAAGATAATCCATAACATTTGCTGAAGGATAAAGAGAAGAACGAGAGGATGGATCTAAAAACGACGAAGCAGAAGATCATCCTCATTATGTGAAGAAGGATAAAGAGAAGAACGAGAGGATGGATCTAAAAACGACGAAGCAGAAGATCATCCTCATTATGTGAAGAAGGA
>JAUBWS010088265.1:0-11816 GCA_032270445.1 Darlingtonia californica | reverse complement strand
TTTGTCAAACAATACACATCAAACCTAGTTACAAAAGAACATTAATTGTTTCCTATCCCTTGATTATACATCTTTGAGTGAACTGACATTAACTAGTTAAGTTTGGTGACAAAAGAAAGCTCTTTTTACGCTCTTTCAAAAATTTCTGGGTTTGTTTGGCCAATTCTGAATCGTTCATAGTGGTACTTTAGTCAAATTTGGACGCATATGTGGCTAAGTTTGTTCTCTTTGAAAAGCTTGTTTCAAGTACTATCTTGATTACAATGAGCCAGACGTAAGAATAAGGTCTTTTGTAAAAATTTAAGGAAGCCCAAAAGGTGGATTTTGAGTAACAGAAATTTGTGATGGCATTCTTCAAAGAGTTGATAGCGCCGGAACTTCTCAAAGATGGATATCAAATTTTGATGAAAATTAAAGATCATGCATATATTTTTGGTTCCTTAAATTGTCGAAATAATAAAGAAATATTGAACTACACACTTCTACTTTTGTATCTATCAAAGCTACCTGGATGGAAGTTGGTTGATAGCTGTTTTCTCGTCTTCAAGGTTCATTGCACGTGATTGAAGAAAGATTTAGATAAAAGACTTTTTGATGGAAGGTGCATCAGATTACTTCAAAAAATATCCGACCTTCATCAGGTCATATGATCTGCATTATAAATTGAGATATTAAATTTCTGAAGTTTTTAATGTGCGGTTGCCAAACAAGTGTTTATAAAGTATGAAATCATCAGCCTTTTTGCATAAATTATCTTAAAACATGAGATTTGGACCGAGGTAACCACTATAGATACGTACAATATAATTTGTTCTTTAGCCGCTACAAAACGACGTTATAATAACTTTGAACGTGAGATATTAATTATGTCGTCGTCACATGGACAAGGACAATGGACGAAAATTGGTCCAGTGAGACGTGATAGCCAAGTATGATGTGCAAATGAGACGACTGCCAGCCGGTTAAAACCGTTCGGCTAGGTCATCTCTGATGGAAATTGGAATACTGTTAACTCATATATAAATGACTGTTGTGATTATTTACCCAGGATAGTCACTTCAGTTCACAGTTATCAATGAGAGTCCTGCCTTCCACGACACACCTCAAGGCACCATGCAAAATTAATAATAATTGGCGAAATTCATTAGTACCAAAAGCTTCAAAAGGGAAGAAATTGGAACCACCGTTTAGGCATCTAACCAGGATGTAGTAAGCAAAATAGTCTTAAAGTGCCTGCAACTCCTGAACTGTTCAAAATCAGCTCGTCAGCCTTCTGACTTTCTTTAAGAAAATAACAATAACATTCTTGTTGTATCAAGGTTTAACAGTTTGGAAAATTTATAGTTTAGAAATACAATATAAAGTTTCAAATGTCTTTTGAAAGTGTCTGGGAGTTTTGGAAAATATTTTGAAAATTATTCTTCACAACAAATAGGGCTATAACGATTTCTTGAGGTCTTTGAATGTCATACAGTAAACCATCATAACGAAGCCATGTTTAAGTTTATTCTCTTATTTCACATTTGTCTGACTTTCACTCTTTCTCAAAGAAAGTGATGGCTAGATTTATAATTTACGTTCTACTGATTCGGCATTTTATTCAGCTTCTTTGCGGATTCGCTCTTAGTATTTCTAGCCATTAAAACTTATTCAAAATTCTCTTATACTAATTTTTTAAGTCCTGTAAACTGAAATAGGTCGCAAAGAATGTTATTTTAAAGTGCTGGCTTCTGAAAATGTACAAAAAACGTCGAATTTATGACTTTTAAATGCCAAAAAACGATAACAGGTGAGCACAACAGAAAAAAAACATATTAATTCGAGTTTTTCATCTATTCAATCTGGTGTTTTCATGAATTTAATTCATTGTTAGCATCGACTTGCTAAGTCTACACAGATTTTCTGACAATTTGGTATATATAATTTGTCTGGTATCTAGACTGATCTTCAGCTCATGGATTACTATACAGTACGCTCACTGGATCATGAGGATGAACACATTGTAGCATGTGTTAAAGGTTAACTTAAAATGTTGAAAAGGTCAAATAAAGCCACAACCAAAAATAACGAGAAAAATGTTTTTATCATGTCTTTCTACGAGCTGTTCACAATTTTGAAAAAAAACATGAGACATTTCAATTCAATTCAACTTCAAACAAAAATTTTGTATTGCGAAATGGTCTCTTTTGAATGAATGTTGTATGAATCTTCACAAGAGTAATGAATATATTTGCAACAAAAGTTTACCGTATTGCGACATCCTCATTGCAGAATATGATAGACTGATGGGTAGTTTAGAGTTAATAAAAATAATAAACAAAAATTAATGTCAATTAATCAAAATATTCCCATAACTAATTTTATTTTTTCTGATGGTGAAATATGATAAACAGCATTATTTATGATTTGGCAAGCCTATATCTTCATCAGCAGGCCCGTAGGACAAAAGATTCTCGGGGGTGATGCCCCCTTCCTCCTATGTTGTATATTTTATCAACTAAAATCCTTTAGCTTAGTTCAAAAGAGCTCAAATGGCGTGTTTTCTAGTTATCTAAGGCACTCAAAAATCCAAATTTCTCCCCTGTCACAATTTCAACCAGAACAAACAACAATAAAGGGGTCATTTGGCAAAATTTGAGATTTTTAGCAATCCTTTTGTACAATGGAAAATGAGAAATTCTATCTGTCACACCCACGAAATAGAGATTTTACATTTAGGCATTTTCCAGAAATGTAGGAGTCCAAATTTTCAAAATTGTCTTCCTCTCAGGAGAGACCAATGGTGGTCCTTAGGATCACTCTTACTTCGACTGCCCCCTCCCCCTGGTAAAAATTTCTAGGTACGGCGCTGTTGGCCAGCAAAAACAACAACTCTTGATGTTCGTTTGAAAGCTCTCTTTAATCATTCCCGTGCAAACAATACGGGTTCAAGGAAAATGCGGTTGCTGAACAAAAATTGCCTTCATAATGGCAAAAATCCAAATGATCTGAATTCTCATACGAAATCAAAATTAGATTATATAAAGAAAATATGAATATTTCGGCCCTTTGCTAAGTGTAACACTTTCAGGGAGTTTCGGCTTTAATGTTTAAATGAGTGTGGTCGATTAGCGCACTCCCAATGCCACTACGGGTGAGAAACTTTACAAGAAACTGAATGGCTTTATAAATAGAAGTAGAATTTAGGACAAGCAACTGTATTTTTTCTAACATTGACGATAAAACTTTCTAAATTTTGAATCATGTGTTTCTTTTATTCAGTCAAACATCGCACATGGAACCTGATGGAATCCACTGTTCGTTTATAACAACATAAGGTCATCAAAATATTATTCTCTTCTTCCTTATTATCACAGTCCAGTTGCATCGCAAACTAGCAGGCCCAAATACTTTGTCGCACTAAAACATGAATTTTAAACGACACAGGGAGGAGAAAGTTAGTTTTCACTTTTTGAGTGAGTTCCGAAGGGACGGAGAAATCTACTTCCTTAGATCTTTGATCAGTTACCAAGCAAGTAATGAGTATGTGTGGGGGCATTTGAAGAAAACATGACGTGTTCAATTTTTCATTTAATTGAATATTGACGTAGAACGTGATCAAGCAAATTTAAGAATTACTTTTGCAGATAAATCAGATTAGCGAAAGATGTTAGACGACTTCAATTGTCAGCAAATGTAATCAAGGTTTGTCAAGTGTTCACTAAATCTGATAGATTTATGATGCTGTTGGAATTATCCTTCACATTTTGCCCTTTCGTATGAGCTTTTGTTCATCATTGTACAATATTTGTTATTTCATTAATGTATTACCGATTATTTTTGTTTACCCCACTAATACAATTCAATAATATCATGTAAATGTATAATAACGAAATATGTAAAACTAAAAAAAACTATAATTGTGGTAGCTAATTTATGTGACTAATTATGAGTAATTAAGTTTCACGAAGTGTATATGCTGCACAATGCCGATGGAATTACAAACGGCCTTTGCAAAAGATTTTATGCAATGTGCTTAGAATTGCGAGTCATTTTGTTCCTTTTATGGTCTGTAATCCTTGAAAAGGGGAGCAAAAAACTACTTGTAATGGAAGAACGTAAATTAAATTGAGAGAAATTCGAGAATATTAAACCTTTGATAATGATGCCTCACAAAAAGGTGTTGGAATTAGGAGACAACTACAGTTATTATAAATAAGTTCGATTTTTTTGTACAGAAGGGCTACCTGTAGTTTATAGGGGTCACTGAATAAGACAGTCAATTCCATAACATTTCATTAATTAAAACACCTTCAGAAATGAGGTCCTGCCCTGACCTATATTTTGCTGACCTTTTTAGATCCAATTCAAACCCTCCCACTGATAAGTTTTCCTTTGTCTTCCTCGAATCCTGTTGTTGCTGAAGTGACTCAGTGGATAAAAACTATGGTACAGAAGTAACGACCTAATGATAGGGTTCTACGGTTTCCGAATACAATTTTGGGAATGCTGCCTTCTACAAGATTGCAATTTGTCCAAATAATGTATATTGTATATATAACTGTATTAAATATGATAAACTAATGATAAAAATAGTGGAGTGAGTAGATTCTGGTGCCTGAGGTGTTACCAGGAAGGTAAGACCCTCATTGATAGCAGTTCATGAAGGACTGAAGAGGCTATCATGGGCAAATAATCATACCATATCATTGTAGTCAGTTTGACAGCAAACAATTGACGCCAGCGCAATCTCAAGGTACGTCACCGTAATCAATAAACTTTTATTTAGTATGAATTTATTGTATTAATAGAAAGTTAGGTAAATTTAGAAAAAGGAATACAGTTTCAAAATATCAAACTCATTTCTACCCATCGAGGAAATAAAGAAAAAGAATTTCAGCTAAGTGTATCTATCGGATTGGAAAAAAATCTGATAAAAATATAGTATATCTACTAGAGCGATATTAAGGCTTTTGTCACAAAGTTTTCCGTCGCAACGAAAATTGAAGGGTCACGTGCTTAAGGTGATGAACACGTAAATACGAATCATCAGCTCAATTCCATTGTGAGGCTTTCGGTAATAAAATTTTCCAATCACTGTCTGTATGTTACCCTGAGTTGTTTCTAGAAAGTAAAGAACTCTCGCGTAGCTTGAAGGTAGAGTGCTCGCTTTGCATGCGGTAGGTAGTACGGGTTCAAAATCTGGCTGGGTCTTACTAAGGACATTGAAAGTGGTACATAACTGCTTCCCTGGCAAGCACCCGGCATTTCTTGGATAGAGTATAGAAAGTCATTGTGGTGCACAGAGGATCGCATGAGGCTCTCCACCTGCGAGAATAAACTCCGGTGAATAATGGTCTCACGTGACTTTGTTATGCATCATGGTCCTGTGTGTCGGAAGCTCAGAATCAGCAGTGTCTAGTAAGCGCTGTGATTCATATACTAGGGTATAAGACCCATTCCGATGATTCGGAGGGCGTATATCTTCTTTTAACATCATTCATTCATATTAGTCGTGTTGGCACTTTGTGGTAAATCTCCGAGGATGATACAAATCTTAAATACATTTATCCATTCAAGGAAAAAATGAAGAACTACAATCCGTCAAATATGTGAAAATTATTTATTGTTAAATGTCAAACCTTTTAAAATTTTAACACCAGGTAAAAAGTCCATTTCCTTTAAAAAGAATCTCGCGCAAAAGCCTTTTCCGTTGTGTTATACGATTTGTTCAAATAATGTCAATCGAATATCAGCTCGCTTGTAGTATCCAAAAACCTCGGGGGAAAATATAGTAGCAGGATTGAAAGCTTTTTGGGCTGTTGCAAATTCTTTGTTGGGTGTGGTTTGACCGTTTTTCTTCGAGTACAAATTTTGTTACATAATACTTCAATTATTTTTTGATAGATTTTATATGCGACCAAGAAAGAAGAAGATATTTGCCAGTAGACAACAGACAAAAAAGATGTGCCTAATTCTATTTGAGATGACCGTTTACACATTCTGTGAAAAATGGACCAACTAGAATTGTAGCCATTTTGAGACAAATGGGTTTTCGCGCTCAATTTATATTTAAGTCTTGAATACCGGATTAATAGAATTCGTGTTATTTGTTATCTATAGGTTTAATTAGATCATTAGTATATCATCAAAAGTTCCTTCTTGGCACCATCCAGACGGTTTGGTCAATTAATTGCTTTTTAATCAGCTAATAGCACTGTCATTAGTGGAAATCCAGACCCCCGCAAACAGTTAAAACGGTTATGAAAAAATCTCCCTCATTTTTGATGATAATTGAATGTTTTGTAAGAAAATTGCATTTTTGAAAAATAACCCCCCCTTAAACAAACAATAACCAATCTGTTATGCACACTGTTGCATGTCCTAGAATCATATGCTTTTTAACCTAACGGAAACACCCCGTTGACCTCACAAAAATTCCTAAGACCAAATAAGTCTCATTTTTAGGGCGATTGTTTAGATCCGAAATTAACCAGTTATATTCAACTACTCTAGAGTACCGAATAATCGCCCCCCCCCCATGATTATTAATTTTTGAAAATTTTTCCAACCTTCTGATTTCATTCCAATCCCCCCGATTATTCGGTACTCTAGAGTAACTAAAGATCACGTCAGATTTCATTTTGAGTACAACTATGTGTTATGTAATGTATCATTTCCTTCACGTACACGTTTTTTTTTATAAGAACGCTCATCTTGAAGAAAGCCTTCAAATTTTCTTAACTTTTTCAATTTGAAGCCTCAAAATGTTCTTAAATTGTTCTTGATTTTCTACCTTCTAAAATCTGCTATTCCAGCTAATTCGGTGATAATTGCTACAAAGAAAATATTTACCGATATTTTGTAATTTACGAAGATAAATCTAATGACTTGATTGACATTTCGGATATAGATGGGGTTGAAATGATTTTGATATAGGGCATATATTGTCATTTTAGCTACTTTTACTGTATATATATTCTTTAGTTTACTTTTTATTTGTAGCTATTTGTCATCTTTCGTTCATTTAGATTTGTTATTTTTTGTTTATATTTTCATGGAAAAAATATGTAGTCAAGCTTCACAAAGCCTTATAATTTTCTTAACATGTTCTTAACTTTTATGATTTTGAAGCCTTGTGTTCTTATAAACTTGGTTCTTATAAAAAGAAAAACATGTTGGGTGATTGTTCTACCAACTCACTGCACATCGATCCAATATAAGAAAACCTTTTGATAAACATGAGGCGGAAGAACATACTCATGTAAACAGAAGTATCAAATGCTATTCGCCGAAAATAAATGAAAAAATGAAATATAATATTAGTGGTTTTTGAATAATACGTCTTCGCATGTGCATATAATAAAATCACAAAAGAATGTATCAAATTTAAATTTCATGCCTCACATACAGGCAAATCATGCAACACAGCATGCTAGATTTTTTCAGGTTTTCATGGCCTACTATCAAAAGTGTTTTCAGTAGACGACCATGAATGAGCTTTCCTAGAAAAAAAGCACCATTATCCTGCGTTCTGGACTCCTGGATTTGTGTACGGTCTAAAACTGTAGTTTCTCTGAAATTACGAGCTGTTTTGACACATTTGACTTGTCTAGATTGTCTGGTAGGTGATTTTTTAAACTCGATCCCAGGGCCTCTTTACTTGATATCGCTAACGCGGCTCGCTCGGATGGGCACCCGTGGAAGAGAGTCTTGGAGATTTTGATTTATCAGATCACCATACTTTGATGTAATTTCTTGTTCGATAGATTATATTTTCGTGAGATGTTATATTAAAACAAAACACGAAATAACTAGCATAAATCACTCAAAGGTAGAGTCACTTTAGTCATTTTAGTTGATAAGAGTAGATACAACATAATAGAGTAAACGAAAGAGTCATTCATATAGGATTTTTTGTAAGGGGGGGGGGGGGGGCGATACCCCCATAGCTACGAGCCTGATTCTGATCAGTTTCTCGCTTTAAATGAGGAGCGGATCTGAATATCAGATTAGGGTTTCTTCCGAAAGCGCCCATCCGAGCGAGCCGTGCGAGCGATATTAACAGTGAAGTGAAAAGGCCTGGGATCGAGGTTGGTGATTTTATTTTGCCCAGTGGGTAAAATTGTTGGTGGGCTCGTCGGATGCTTCTGAAACATCACAGAGTCATCGAAAAGTTGCTTGTAATTTGCTCACATACCTGGCTAACATTGTGTGTATCATGATATCAAATATGTCCAAATATTATGATATATGTATAAAATCCGATCAACACAATAATTTTATACACATAACATAATTTGTATGCCTCATTTATATTGGAAGTACAAAAATGATATCACTAGCTATGAATTTGATAAACACATTGTTGATAATTATGATAAACATGTGAGGTGAAGTTTCTTGGACTTGAATCTCATGTTTTATGCCAAATACAAAAAGAGTATATGTTACAATAGCATGGTTAAAGGCAATGTATTTAAGTACAAAAATAGCATCATCTATTGTTAAATTTTGTCATGTTTTACATGTTTTCATAGATAATAAACATTAACCAATACCAATATCCAAGATTTTATTTTTATTTTCTTTACATACTAAATTTAGGACAATGGATAAAAAAGTGGTATAAACCTAGGACAAAAGTGAAAAGTAAATAATTTACCATACTTGGTTTATGCAAATTCAACTCTATCTGGGACGGAAGCGACGAAGCTACCCCACGCAAGTTTTGGTATGGACTTGAAACTTCGCGATGTTTTTTCAACTTTATTAGCCCTTTAAGTGCCGGTATGTTAAAATATTGAGAAACCCATGCGGGGGAGTGTTTTCTATTTAAAAGGCACGCAGGATTACGGGCTAATAAAGTTGAAAAAACATCGCGAAGTTTCAAGTTTTTCCTGCAAAAACGGTCATTGGCACTTAAAGGGTTAGGCGATTGGCTTTGGTAAAAAAACTAGCCTGTTATTTTTGCATAATTACTTAACAATATAAACTAATGTATTTTTTGCATGTAAACTGATGTTTGAACATCTTTGGATAGAGACTAGGTATAAATTTGAAATTTTTAAAATGTAGATTAATATCATTAGGAGAACTTTATGACGTCAGCAAAGCTGAAGATGACATCATATTTTGTGATAATCTGAAAAGTTACCCATGAAGGCACTTTTTACGCACCTATTAAAATATCAAAACAAAAGTGAAAAGGTTATGTTTCATTTTGAAATATGGCTTATATAAGAAAAGAGGTCAAAATATAGAAAATCACTAAATAATCTCCAAAAAAATGCTGACGTCAGCAAAAAAGTTGATATATTTTCAAATTTCTTGATAAAAACTTGAAGTTTGTGTAGTGTACCGAGGCTCATTACTATGGTATCACTACTAACACTTTAGAATAGGGGAAGAATTATTTGCGCTAGCCCTGAAGAAGTAAGAGTCGCCCAGTCCAGTATAACGGTTAAGGATTTTCAACTGCAGTTTTTCGAATCTAAAATGATTGATTGTTTGTTTGTTTTTGTTTGTTGCCTGAGTAATTGGTTGGTTAGTTTGGTAGACGGTAAGTTGGCTGCATTGGTTGACTGGTTGGTTGTTGCTGACTTTTTTTTTGTCAGCTGTTTAGTTGTTTATTTGGTTTAGTAAGCTGATTTGGTTGGTTGGTTATGTTGTTATATAGAATGGTTGTTATTTGGTTGGCTAGTTGTTTATTTAGTTGTTTGATTGGCTGTTTACAAATTCAGACATTTGCGTTATTTCAGTAAAAATGTTTCATTTTTTTCTTAATTTTTGCACCTTCAATTCTTCTTTTTTCGAATTAAATTTTTACAAACTTGTTCAACACTTTCAACTTTTTCCAATGACCAAATGTGTTCATTTTTATGAAAAATTTGAGGAGTAACATTAGCTTGAAAACAGGCTATAAGTGTTGACCTGGGCGACCAATCAGTCCACAAAAATGAGCACTGTTTCTCCAAAACAAATTTTTTATTTAAACGCAATAAAACCATATTAAAACATTAATAAAAAATCTTAAAATTTGCTTAATAAAAAATCTTAGAATTAGAAATATACAGTGATAGTAATAAAACTATTTTCAAAGAAAATGGAGATTAAAATCATCTCCTAAAACAATACAAATTGTGCAAATATCAAGACTTTTTGTGTAACATACTCAGAATTATTCATTTATTTTACTGATCGTTTTAAAGGTGACACGAAAAATTCTAGAAAGTTTGGATGCCCTTTTCATGCGATATTTATATGAACTAGTAATGTGATCTTTGTTCTTAGTGGCAAAGGTCCTTTCAAATAGATACAAAGCTGATTTTTGAGTTGACGCACCTACACCTACTGAACGTATATAATTCCACACCGTACCTACTTTGTGCTAATACAAATTTGAGCTCCTTCAATATTAACACTACGGCAATGTCAGCATTGATTCAATATTGAAAAAGATATTTCTAAACAAAGATGGTTTTTTTTCTGTACCCTTTTTCTAGTTTTAGCCACTCTGATATTATACTAAATTAAATTTAACCTTATTACTGTTCATGTAAATCTAAATTAATAACTGTACGAACACAGTTGCTCATCCAAAAGTTTGCAAGGATATCTGGTATAAATCACAATATGACAGCACACAACATCTGCTAAGGTATAAAATTAAGCTAAAGATTTCACTTTTAAAAGTAAGACTATAAATCCAGTCATCCAGTTCATGCATTCAAATGTTGCAGATCTCCTTCTTTTTTTTGCTTTTCTTTATTTGTTCTTCGTATTTGTTCCAATGCACAACCAAAGATAACTAATATGATAATCACAAACCCGACCCATCCTAAGACATAGCTGTATGCCACTTGATAAGGTGCGATGATCTTACTGCGCCAAATAGCCAGTCCTGTTGCTGCTAAAATACCTAATTTCAATAAAAGAAGGGGTACATCAATGAATGGATGAATAAATGCATACATGAATGAATAAATATCAAAAATTGTATCAATGATTGAGTGAGTAGACAGACAGACAGAATAAATTAACAAAAGGACGACTGAATAGCTGGAAGGACGTCCTTGCTGCGTATTAAGTTGGATAACTTTTCATATAATTTAGCTTGTTGAGTTTGGTTGAGATATTTCAAGAAAAGATTTGAAAGAAATACTTACCAGATATACCGTAGATGCATGCCAGGTAACAACTATTCAAATTATTGTTCAAAATCATGGTAAAAGAAAGGATGAAGCCGCTAAATGAAATCAGCAAGGAGAGGACCATATTTGCTCTGATAGCATACCACCAACCTGAAATTGAATGTTTTACTGTCTTATTAATTAGTTAGACCAAGCTACAAATCAGAAGCATCCAACGAGCTCAACTATACCTGCGAAAAGTTCTACATCGGTGAAACACGATGTCGAGTACACACAAGATAGCTACAACACCAAAAGCAAAGTTTCAAAACACGAAATATCTGTCCTTTCTTCCAGGAAAGCCACTTTTATAAAGTAATCTAGCAAAAGTCAAATGGTCTTAAAACACCTCCAAAAATTTTGGATAATATTTTTCAGGGAACACGTAAAAGCCCAAAACGCAAAATATCTGTTTTTTTATTTAGGAAATCCAAAAAGTATCTAGCAAGCATCAAATTGTATCAGAACACTTTGTATATTCCAGGAGAAGACCAAGCACATAAAAATCAAGGAGCCCAAAATCCAAAATATCTGTTCTTCTTTAGCAGCCATTAAATAGTCTCACAACAAGAAACTGAAATTTTCGGCCAAAAACATCACAATATTCAGGAAAGTATTTTGGAAATTTCTAGGATAAACATGCTT
>JAUBWS010088254.1:0-11816 GCA_032270445.1 Darlingtonia californica | reverse complement strand
TTTTTTCTACGAATAAGCATACGTCAAAGGCAAGTTTTCTTCGCCGGCTTGCGGCCGCTTTGCGGCTGCTTTATTACTATTCGTTTTAATTTCGCAAAGTTATGCTTTTCAAAATTATATATTTGGCTGTTTTTAAGCTGTTGTAATACGAAGTTAAGTTTTCTTTTATATATTTTATATATACTGTACATACTGGATATACTGCGTAATTTTTTAGAAAAACACTTTAAAATATCGAAAAATATCAAAAACATTAAAATATCTTCTTTCTACCTTAAGGGAATAAAATTTCGCGAGAATTGAATTTCGCGATTTCACGAATTTTTGGCATAATTTAATTCTTGCGAATTTTTTAGCTTCTTTTGATTCGCGAATTTAAACTCTCGAGCAGTAGTTTCTTTGGAGGCAGTTGATGACATATTGTCGCATCTTACTTTGGTCGTATCTTATCTCTCCGAGGTTGTTTCCATGTAGAATGTCAATCGCGTAAGCAATGGCAATTATACCACAGTCCTTGTTAACAAGTTGTTTGGCACAATGTACTTGTTCATACAGTGGTATGGAATCATCTGGGGAGAAAAGTTGTGTCATCTGATCTGGCGTTAAGTTAAGGCTGTCATAGATTCTAACAACATCATTCATGGAAGACAAAAGAATCCAGTGATGTGCGTTGTTGTTGATTATCTGCACTGTTTCGTGTAGCCTTATTGAAAGCCAGTAGCATAAAAAAGGCTTGGAGGTTGAATGTATAGATTGTTGTTGTCAGCTTGCATGATGCCAAGAGCCTTGATGATGTGCGAGTCATCCAGTTCTTCACAATTTTCAATCAAAAGTTCATCATTCAACGAAAAGTGATGTTCTGGTATAAGTGTTGTTTCTTCTGATCCCGTCAACTTTGAAGATGATATTAGTATTGACAGTTTTTTACTTTTTCTTCTTCTCAGTTTATATTCAAGTTTTTTTACGGTACTTGTTGAGCTGGCTCATCAAAGTGTTGTATCTTCTGTGATTTCTGCAAGAAGCTGACAGTCTGTTTTTCGTTACTGTAATTTCCTCTTTGATCTGATCACATTGTAATTTAATATGCGTAACACTGGTTTCATTTCTCTTGTATTACACGTTTCTCAATCGACTTTAGATTACATTCATAAGTAAAAGCAAGGTTGAAATTTTCATGCACATTCAAATTCTTCGGGTGAACTTGGTTTCGAGTGCAATCCTTGAAGAATCCACGGCAAAGCTTTGCTTCAAGTTTCCTCAGAGTGTTGAATGCACTTTTTTCGGTCTCCGATTCGTAAACAAAGTTGGTGAAATTTCTACCTCTTCGTTGCCGATTCTTTTCAATTCTTCCATCAGTTGGAATCCAATGTAGCAGGAACGTAGCAAACAGTATAAGGAATAAAAAACTGCATTGTTTGGTCTTTAATGTTGTGTTAACTTCTGCAATTTTCTTAGAACAGTTTAAAGTAAATAAACCAATTCTCAATCGGTAGGTGATTAAATCCAGCATTTCTGTGGCTAAGTATAAGGTTAACGACTAGGTGAAGCCACTACACTACTGCTGCGACGTTAAGACAAATGTTGTAACAGAATTCAACTCTCGCGAAACCTTCCAAATCATCGAAAGTTTTCCAGGCTCAGAAAATTAGTATTTTGTGAATGAGAGAGACGATGTCTGATAGAAAGATTCCGATTGAGAAGACAGAAATGCTTTTCATTACGTCCGTTTATTGAGCCTATGATTTTAAACTAAATAAAGTTCCACAATGGCGAAAATGACCTATTCGTGAAATTAAATTCTCTAAATTCATTTTCGTTCAGTTATACCTAAATCATTTTTTCTGTATGTGGTTACAGATAAAGTATCTTCACTGTATAAGGAAGTCGATACAAAACTATCGGAGAAAAACATGAAAAAACAAACCTGGGAAACTTCTACCAGTATTCATGGGTGAGACATAATCCCATCGACATGCTTGATCGTCGTATCTTTCAACTGATGTCAAACATACACGACCATCGTAACCACTCAATACATACATCACATCATGTAAACATACTGCTCCTGCACCTGAACGACACACCTTCAAAGAAAAAATGGTGTTGGATACATACAAATATATAATGTTAAAGTTTCTTTAAGTAGTCTAGGTAAAACCAGATTTATTTCCTAGCAAATCCTAAGCATTATCAACCTGACTTTTACCTGAAATATTTGAAAAACTGAAGCACAGACCAAGTGGTTAAGGCGATGGACGTATAAATCATAGTCCCGTACGTGCCTCCTTTGCGAGGCTTTCTTTGGTTGAATTTCACAAATCTTTGTTAATTCAGCACGGTGCCTTGTGGTGTTTCCAGGAAGGCAAACCCTCACTGATAAAAGTTGATTATGGGCAACTCATTCATTCATTCCATTATTCAATCATGTGCAAATATAGCATTCTTTTAAACAAAGAAATTTGTCTACAGAAATTTGCTGCCAAGAAGATTATAAACAAAAGTTTATTAAAATTTGAAATTCGCCGACTTTTTTCCCAGTATCTTGCTGAAAGTATTTGCCACCCTGCACGTAGGCCTTCGGTCCTGAATGGTCCTCACCCCTATTAACAACGTACGATTATTTAGCCTGCTGGCCGTCATTTTCCTCAGAGTTTAGCTGAAACAATTTTTGTCATCAATACAATTTATATTATGTGACCTTTACAGAAAAAAATATTCGTAGAAAATATTAAATTCAAAAGGGAGAGACTTTTTCAATCGCGAAATTAAAGACCACTTCGAAATCTTCACCGTTTGGGAAAAATTATTTTGTACTTACCTGAAGTGACGGGGAAGCAGTCCATGCGTTTTTCTCGAACGAATACATTTCAACAGAACTTAACCTGGTAGTTCCATCTGTACCAGCTATTGCATAGATGTATCCATTCAATTGGCACACACATAACTGCTGACGTTGACAACTTAATGATGCTACAGGTTTCCATTTCTTCTCGTAAAGACTACAAAAAAACATGATATCAATTGCCTTCATTTAATACTACCTTACCCCCTGGTTCTTAACCCTATTTCTCCTGTTGGTTTTTTATAACTTCTTTTTTTCTGAAAATGCTGGCGAACTGAAACTTTGTAATAACAATATAATTTATGTTTGCACATTTTCTGAAATTTCCAAGTGCATAGAATCACCACTTGGCTAGTTATGCCTAAAATGTCAAAATTTAAGTAACTTATGGTGTAAATCGCTACAAATTTGAAACTGCGATAACTTTTGAAAGATGACTTTTGATAATGACGTCATAATTTAATAATGGCGCCTTAAAAACAAATAATTAATTTTGCAAACTTTTATGAAGATTAACATGCCCTAAAAAGCCCAGGAGAAATAGGGTTAATGTTTTTTCCGAGAAATAGGTGATTTAAACTTAATCCTTAGAAAAACAATGAACAATAAAAAAATGCACTCAGAACCATAAACATTAAATCCAACGTGAAATTCTATCCACGTCTGGGGCTTATTATTAATGACTCCGGTCTTCTACTTGCAACTTTATGGTAAGAATTGAAAATAATTCCGACAAAAAATTAAAATTTCGCACGAACACATTTATATTTCGAAACAACTGTCGATGGAGCACCAGCTTTATCCAAATAAATACGAAATTTTTCCAATTGATTCTTGCAATAACTGACTACCTTAAATCGATAAAGACAAAGCAATTAGATACATAAAAGTGAGTAATGACGGGGGGAATCTCACAATAGAATTACTTTTCCAAGTGTTAAGAAATAAAAACCTACCAAAAACATTCAGCTTTGTCTGTTATCAATTCACCGGTTTCTTTTCCACCAACCGCAAATAAGAGACCAGCTGTTGAAAATCTCGGTATAGTTCTCCAATTTCTCAAATTCGAATGATTTTCCGGTTGCAAATGATAATTTTTAGCTTCATCTAAAAGATCTCTGCACTTTAAGTTTTGTTTAACTAATATTTCTTTATCTACATTCTCCATGATAAATTGTCTTGAAAGTAGTGGTAGCTTAATCTGAGGTAGCAAATGATGCAATTTCTGACCTCTCTCAGCAACATCATGTTGGGTCCATTTCATTACAGCATTATATACTTGTTCTTCATTGTCAACTTTCAAACTTTGATCACAAAGTAAAGATTTGAGAACTTGGGATGACACAGTGACAAACTCTTCAGAATTCATTACCTCTAAGAAATTACTTTTCATGAAATTTTCAATCTTTGGTAAAAACTCTTTACATTGGTGCAGCGATGCAAATTTACGTATACCAATACAATTAAGAGGTTCTAGTTGTTTTTCTAGGTAGTTACAACAGATTTCGATAGCTGAAGATAGCTGTATTAATGCAGCATGGTCTAAGATTGCTTCTACATTCTCACTGTTGATCTCTAATTGTCCAGTGTATACAAAATCTATTAATTGGGAAATGATGTCAGCCTTGACATCTTTCATCTCAACAACACCTTCACTGCTTTCCTTCATATCAGTTGTAAACATTGCATAAAAATAATTACTGCATGCGGCAAGAACAGAGCGGTGAGCTGCAATTCTTGTTTCGCCAATTAATAGTGTTAAATCACATAACTTAACATTCTCTGTCCGGTGTTGATTCATGCATTTCAAAATATTTGCACTGTGGTTAACATCTTTTATGCCAGGTGAAACAGAACAGTCGCCCTTCTCGTCATCACTCATACACAGAGAAGTATTCTCCTCTGTGGAAACCATCTTGTTACAACATATATTTACTGTATTGCATCTTTATCTTAATATAGTAAAGCTGTATTTAAAAAGCAAGAACCAGGAAATAAAAATTAGACATTATTAGCAAACGAAAAATGCATTATTCTATGACAATAATAGCCATAAAACTATAGGCTCTAAAGACACAAAAAAAACTTTCAGAGATAGTTTCACTCTACACCATAGCGACTCCAAAGTTTTACATATCTCTACAACAAGCTTTAACATTGAATAAATGGGGAATAGAAGGATTAGAGGATTAGAAGCATTTTTGTACTACAGATACTTCAACTGTTCAAGTAATAGTCTGGTTGCTAGCTATGATTATTTTAGATGGGAGGTGTACGATGAAAGTTGTGATCAATGATTTGTAGCCATATAGCTTTTTTGTCATTTTTATCCACAGAACTTTTTGACATCTTATCAACTTTAAGCAAGAGGACGTGTACGTATTGGGAGGCGTAAAATCTGTTTTTTGTTAGAAAGTGTTTCGTCTAGCCACCTATTCTGGCTTCCCAGTAACTTGTATGTTCTTTCAAGCACCTTTTCAACAGTGGGAAAAATTTAAGGTTGTCAAAATATACCAATCGAAGTATCTTTATAAACGGCTTATTATTTGTTCTTGATACTCGACTAAAACTCCAAAATATGGCTGCAAGCAACCTGACTATATGACTTTTAGTAATAAAAAATGTTTCTTTTGAAACAATTTTGAAAATCAGCCTTGTGCCTTTCACAGCTTACAGAGACTATAAAAAAATCACAAAAAACTTCCAGAACTGTCCTAAATCAATCACTCAATCTAAAAATTATGATGCGAAAGTGAAAAAAAATTTCTGCAGCTGGCTATTTGGCTTGCTTTTGCTGAAAATTTTCACAATTTGACTTTTTCATGTTATATTTCGAGGCCTGTATTTCTGTTGATTATTAGAAAATTCTTTAACAAAAACAAAATAAATTTTGTGGAAGCGACACAAAAACTGTAACAATCGTTATTTCCAGGCCTGGATCAGGTAAGAATATCGATCTCAGACATTCTCTTGCATTTTGGTGACTGATATATGTTTTCATATATCAGGTTTTAGATACATCTAGTGTTTACCTTTTAGCTCTCCTCTTGGTTCAGCCTCTATTCTAGGCAGCCTCACACTCATGTAGTATTTAAGGGACACATGGTGCCTTCCTAGTCCTCTTTTTCAGTTCTTCACTGTGCTTTGCAGATATATTTTTCGCTTTGCTGTATTTTCACATTCACACATATTATCCACCTTCACTCAGTCAATCAAAGCAACATGTCACGATTTCAGCCTCTATTCTAGGCAGCCTCACACTCATGTAGTATTTAAGGGACACATGTTGCCTTCCTAGTCCTCTTTTTCAGTTCTTCACTGTGCTTTGCAGATATATTTTTCGCCCCACCTCCCACCACTTACCTGTCATTAGACGTCTCATTCACTTGACAAAGTATTTTGTACATATGTTTGCTATTAATAGGGCCATGTTTTATCTGTATATACTATATTAGGTTTTATCTCCGAGGACTTAGTTTGTGCTATATATTATTATCCTGTTACAGTATCGTTTTTACCTTGTCTTACATTTTATTTCTTTTATTTACCTAGATTCAGTATTTCCTCTGTATTTTGTGTCCTATATTATTTTGTCATTTATATACTTGTACATTTTTCAGCCGTTAGTCCGGTTTATACTGTGTAAGAACTGAGAGTATCATACGTGTTACAGCTACGCCTAGTTACTGTGTTTTCCTAAAATACTATGTGTGTTTAAACTTTTAAACTTGATATCCCAGGGAGAATGTCACTTTCTTCATTTGGTAAACATGAAAGACCAGGCCTGCACAGATATAAGAAAGCAAAAATCTGGAATTCCTTAAAAAATGCACGGATTGGAAATGATGAAATTTTTAGCAAATCTTCTTTGTATAAAGTGAAACATTCTATGAAAATTGACTAAATATCAGTACAACACTTTCCCTCAATTGGGGGTCAAAACTCTCAATATTGGGCTCTGATACTCTCTTACTGGCGATGTGAGAGCTTCTTTTGTTAAATGAATTGTCTTTTGTATGATGTAAGAGCTTCCTATATCAAATGAAATTTCTGCCGTATGTTGGTCAAAAATTGTTAGGCAATTTGTGACATTTTTGTAGTAGTTCATTGAATGTGAAAACAATAGGGTTTGATTAATAAATCTGAGATACGAGTCAAAAAATTTCCCTATTTATGTAAAGAAGAACTAACACAGATTACCAGGTGCAGAAATATAGCCAATTACTTTGTGTGAAAGTAAACGGGATACAATAGCAATGGGTTACTCAAGTATTTTTCTTTACAAATATAACTAAGACCGCTAAAACCTCTATTTCCATATTGTAGGTTACTGGTTTAATAAACGTATTAATTCGTAAATTTGTAAATTATAGAACTATAGTGTAAGAAGATACATCTCGTAACATGTGAGCAAAGAAAAAAGTGAACGTGAAAGTAAACAGGTTACAAGCACTGAAACCAGTTTCTAAACTTCTGTTGCTTCCCTCCTTTTAATTCAAAGAGATACCATTGCATGTATATTTGTTATTCTTTTATGATAAATTCCAGTAAATTTTGATTCAGTCATCTTCATGAAAATGATACCGTAGGTTAATGATAATAAGCAAAGAAAAGTTAAGGTGAAAGTAAACGAGTTAAGAACATTGAAACCAATATTATCTTTCAAAGTGTTTTATATAATCTGGTTATTTCAGTCTACAGTTCTGGTACTCTAGTTCATTATTATATTTTGTTTGAATTGCTTATATTTTTCCTTGTAATCCAGCTTTTCTCACATCTACCACTATTGCATTTGCAATTTTTCTTAGTAAAATGCTGCCCATAGATCAGATCTCTTTTAGGTAAATTTCTTTGAGACCTATTTGGATTTAAATCTCAAAAATAATAAATACCGTAATTGGTATCCTGCAAGTAACCTATCTTCTAAACTAGTTACAATGGAGATAGCTGTGACAATGAGCATAGTTGATAATTGGTTCCTTCATTACCTTCACTGTGGAATCTTATTAAGGATTACTTCAACTTAAAAAAATGCATGTAACAGACAAATTTTCACATTACAAAGTTTGTTGAAACTGCTGAGGTTGACACTCTGACCAAGTGGAAAATTTTTCCTGATTTGGGAGCCAAAAATTATTGTAACCCAGAGAAATTCACTCATTTATATATTTTACTGCAAAAATTTGAAAAAAGTAAACCAAAACACATCACCTTAAAAACATGAAAAAGTCTTTCGCATTTTTAATACAGATTGCCATCACTCATTTAAAATAAACTTAAACATGATTTCATCTTCAAAATGCATAAATGGATGTTGTGGATCTTTAAAAATATTTTGATGCTTTGGAGACTGATTCTGAGCCCTAACTTGTTTATTTTGAATAATCTTATGGATTTTCTTTAGTTTCTAGATGTTAGCTAGTGATATAGACTATATATATCATTTTTCATGGTACAATCCCTTTAAAGATATTTGATGTTGTTTATGAATTTTGAGGCGAAGTAATGGCGTAAGCAAAAACTGTCTTATTTAGAATTTCCTTATGATTCATAAAATGATTCTTTTAACAAGAAATTCTGTTTACATTTGCAATTTAATGACTTTTTGTATTAACAGGGTCATTAGTTTCCATTCAACTTTCTCTTAATTGATTGTTATAGATCAAATTGAAACATCTTATGCTTAGAATTACAATAATGGTCCAAATATGTTTTACATGAAATTAAAAACTACATATTTGAAAAAAGCAGACAATTTTCTTCTTCCTCTTTTTTTACCTATAAATTTCAAAAGATATAGTTGCTTAAAGTTTGAAATAATTACTTTACAGTAATGAATTTTTTTAATGATAATGAAGATTTTCATGTGGTTTTCTCAAGGTATGCTGGCGGGTGACAGTAAACTAATATGTAACTTTCCTCCACCTTATGAATCAATCGTATGGTAATTGATTTTGAAGTATCTGGTAGAACAAATCAAATTTTCCAAGATCAATTCCAATTTCAATAGGTTCCATTACCACTCACACTCAATTGGATTAATAAATCAGATTTTCAGTTGTTCGACTGCATTTGATTAAATCTGATTAATTCAATAATTATATCAATTTCTTGATTGACAGGATTGGGATTCATTTGATTTCATTTCATTTCATTTCAACGCGATTTGAGCTAACTATCAGTTTTTAGTCAAAGTGGCCCATTTTGACCAGCCATAACATTATGCAATACATTTAATATAACAAAAGAAACTTGTAAGAGAACAAAAGAAAAAAGCTTCTTGCCCATATAAATTTCAAAATGCACAGCTGGAAATCATGAAATTTTCAGAGAATGTCTTACTCCACAATAGGAAGACTGAAATTGAGAATTTCATCATTTCCCACCATGAATTTTTTGAGAAAATCTAGATTTCTTCTTTCTAACATCTGCGAAGGATCGCTTGTTGCACCAAATAAATTGAAAGCGAGTTTTCACGCTCGATGCTTCCATTAGGTTAAGGAAAATATGCTAGAAAAGATTTACCATCAAAATAATAATGTATTGGAAAGAATCTCCAAACTAGAGTCAGACACTGACAATAAAATTAGTATATATACTTGTAAGACTTGATGAAATAGTTAGTGATAACAAAGCAATAAAATAAAAAATTTGCAGAGTTGAAGAAAGACCTAAAAAAAAGCAATGAAAACATGAGCAGAATAAGAGGAGACCTCAATGGAATACTAAAGTCACAAGCTTTCCTGTCAGAAGAATACAAGAAACAAAATGAAATAAAACAAATTAGATGATTGAGATAAAATTCATTCAAGAAACAGCAACACCATGGATATGAAACAGAATCAATTAACTGAAAGACTTAGAAGATCAGAGGAAAGAAATGAAAAACTTGTAAACAAAATAAACTCACTTGAACAGTATGGTCGACGAACAATGGCAAATATATCGAGTACACCAAGAAAAAAAGAAGAAAACACTGACAAAACTATTTTGAAACTAGCAAATCTCATTATGGACGATCTACTCACCGAAGACCATATAGATATTTCCCACAGAACATCATCTGACCTCAATTCTCCCATTATCCTGAAATTCACCTCCAGAAAACACTGACAAAGATTTTGGGACTCTCAATACAAACTGAAGAATGTAAATACAACAACTTTCCTTGGCTTTAGAGAAAAGAACTCCATATACATAAACGAAAGTTTGACCAAACAGAATGGCAAAATATACAAAAGCATAGGATCAGTTAAAAAAAAGGAAATTTGTTGAGCAAATATTTAAAAAAAATGGAGCAACATATGCTAGAGTTGACAAAGGGTGACAATTCTGAAAATTTTCCCTTTTACAGACATTGACGACATTCAAATCAGCCAGGAACTGAACTTCAAACCTAATCATAATGATAATAAAAAAATAAATTTTGAAAATGACTTTTTATACCTTGAAAACCTTGAAAGTCTAAACATATCAGACCCATTCCAAACCAAAAATTCTGATAATTCTTTAAACTTCAAATACTCACGACTTCATTAAAACTAATCAAACCACCTGAGAACCTGTCATTTTTGTCATACCATCATCCAATCATACCATCAGAACATAGAAAATTTGAATTTGTTAGGAAAAACCTAGAATATGTTAGAAGAGATGATTAAGTCTAAGGTATGAATTGCAATTTTTAGTCACTTTCATTGAGATTTTAATCAACAAGAAAATATCTTAGTAGGTATATTATACCAACTTACAAACATAAACTTTAAACAAAAACTATCAACCATGAACAACGTAAATCAAATGTACGATTTTTTTCATGAAGGTCTAAAACTCCTGTTAGATATCCATGCTCCTTACAAGATTATTTCAAAAGAAGAACAATTCAAACCTGGATTAACAAAAATAATTATTGAGAAAATCAAATCAAAAAACAAAATTCATGTTATGGTACATTCTTGAAAACGAAAGACCCAGAAATTTAATATGAATATCAACACTTGAGAAACCAGATTTCTAGGGATATATGTAAAAAAAAATACGTACGTCTGAAGCAAAAATTTAAGCATCAAAAAATTTTGGTCAAAAAACAAACTATGCCAAAAACAATGTTCAGGGACAAAACTGAGATTACAGGAAATCTAAACATTGCAAACAACTTCAATGATCACTACCGTAGATCACACCTTACACATTGACGAGGCAACAAAAGTTGGAGTTCAAGACCCGTATATCGTATATAAAAAATAAACAAAATCACCTGAGACAATTAAAAGTTATAAGTCGTTATAGGCCAATTAGTAATACCACACGTTGTCACATCTGCCATTTTGCAAGTGTACTGAACAACACTTTCCCGTTTTCAAAATAAGAGAATGTTCCGAAACCTGGTTTTTACTAGCGTGTGAATGTTATCTGATAAACCTTGCCACCGATCAAGTGTATATGGAAACCATTCTCCTCTTTGTACCAGCTTTCTCCATTGTTGTACCATTACCATAATGGTGCAATGAGCTGTGACGCGGCCATATATTCGAGGTCTTAATCGTATGTCTATGTTGGTCGCGTGGTGCGTGTAATTTTTATTACTGGGATTTATAGAATATTATAGCGTGTATATGCTTTTAATTTTTACAGTCTCTGTTGCTAAAAACAGATTAGTTGACAATTTGCTTAACACACGCGTTGCTTTGGTATCTACAATTTTTTATTTTGTTGACATTTGGAAGCTGGACTTTGACTTTTTGGTGTGTCAGTGCTGCCACATCAATGTGTATGGCGCCCCTATCTACGGTATGCAAGTTGCACCAAACCTATTAAAAAATATACCTCAAAACAGGAAAACAAATCACTTTCTTAATAAAATCAAAACTACCAATCTAGTTTTTTCTTCAAACAAACACTAAGTCAAAAAGATAAAATCCAAAAAAAACTTTTAACCATAGAAAGGAATCTTCAAGAATCCTACCAAAAAGAA
>JAUBWS010088232.1:0-11818 GCA_032270445.1 Darlingtonia californica | reverse complement strand
TTCAAAGTGAAGCAAAATGGGTCCTATACGTAAAAAACACAGACCTGTCCCGTAATCTAGGACACCAAGACAGAAATATAGCATATAATATAGTGACTTAGGAGGCCCAACCAGGGGAAAGAAAATTTTTTAAATATCAGGGGTCTACTCTAGCTAAAACGTGATCTAAATTTTATATTTAACTATTAAACAAACCTCAGAAATTCAAGAATAATCAAAGAAGCGCTGTATCTTTATATGTTTTAGGAGCACAAAAACAAAGTAGGAACTACACGGGATATCCCGCCTTCTTCTTTCGCTAACTACCGGCGTAGTGGAGCAAAAAAAGTTTCCCTCCTTGAATAATAAGGTGATAGAAAACTTAGACGGGCTAAGAAGTTTTAGACAACTTTAGGCGTCTAAATTTTTTCAAACTTTTCTGTTAACATATTTAGTTTGACCTTTCTGTAGGTATGTAAATTTTTCTGTCGAATATTCATCAAACGTTAGCCACTAAGAAAATAAATTAAGGTTGAATATTTTGTATTTGAAACACGAATTATTACGAAAAGAAATTTTCATTTACAGCAAGTTTAAATAAAAAAGGAACTATTCTTGAATAAATAGTAGTAAAATTCAGATATTTTTGAAATATGCAAAACGTCCGAATGAGGGTCCCGTATACTTTAGGCGTACAAACTTTCGCGAGTGTCAAAATTCGCAAAATGTTTGGCATGAACTTTCGCGAAAGGAGACATAAAAATTTATTTTGCGAGCATAAACTTTCGCGAATGAACCATTTTAGAAAATTTCACGAGCATAAACTTTCGCCAATCAAGAGCAAACAGAGGGGAGGGGTGACACTATGTTAAGTAGTATATTCAATATATTTAAATTTTTGTTTTGCAGTGTTCATCAGGCTCAAAAATTAATCACCGAGTTATTTAGAGATTTGAATACATGTTGGAAAATTTCACACAAGTTTTCTCCCAATGCATAACTAATGGGATTCAAATGAGTTTCTACATTAGCAGACCAGAATTTCCACAGCAGAGCCTTTGTCGCTAGCAGTAGAGATTTTTGAACTTTGAATCTTCGAAGTTCCATAACAATCCATGTACCGGAAATTTTAATCATTTGAGAATCTTACTCTATTCTTTTTCACCGGGGAAAGCTAGATAGTGCATAGGGCGCAGTATTTCTAAGTCACTAGTCAGAGGTCATTGACAAGAAAAGAATTAGAATTCATTGACAGGATATGACTGTCACGGCATCTAAGTAGTTAAACGTCATGAATCGTAGAGCCTTGACCGAGTGAATTACTCCCGAGTCCGGAATAAACAGGGTCGTTAGAAATTTACTGAAAGTAAATTAACGGGGTGGGAAGGAACTTTTTCCTTAAATTTTCGCAAAACTTCCTTCTAACGGTAGCTTTGATCGAGGAGGATGGTTGGAGTACAAAACTCAATATAGACAAGGCATATTTCAAGTGATTGACCACCTTGAAAGGGGCTTTGTTTGGTTGCTTTTTTCCAAATCCTGACCTTTTCAGGGGTCAGAAACCGGATGTTATTCAGTCTAACTCGGGGGTAATAACTTTTTATGGGTACTCTTTTAAGTACATCCGACAAATTCTTTCTGCAAAAACTCCAAGTGGGGTGGGGTACTTAGAAGTCAAATATCATAACTAAAATCAATCAATGAAACTTTACAAATATGTTTTAAAGGGATTGAATATTACAAGGAAAAATAGTCGATACCAGTCAGTAAGAGCTCAGGTAAACGTTCACTCGTGTACCTTTTATCATCATAGTTGCAATAATAGTGGAAATTTTTTTATTTCATAATGGATTTTCTTAAGAAATATTTCCCTATAAAAGGGGTAGAATATATTTACAAATTCGAATTAACGAGCTGGTTGGAATAAGCAAACATGTCTTGGGTTGAATTTTCTTCAAAAATAATGAGCATCCTGGGACGCTTATTCCGGCCCCGCGAGTAGGTAGCGCGTAAACTGGAGTCCCCAGTTCGACACTTTGAACCCCTTTGGTAGTGAATTTTGCCAATCAATATCAACCTATAGACTCTGCTATTCGTGGAAAATTTAGAAAAGTCCGAAGGTTATTCGACATTTTTAAATTCAACTCCGATTCCAGGGCGCTTTCCCTCTCCAAGGCCGTGCGGCGGAAATTAACGTTTAGAGCTCAGAATACGTATATATATACGTTCAAATTTGACAGAAATACCGCTATGCATTTGAAGACCTATAAGACCTGTTTTCAGTGTATGAAAGAAGGATTTTATTTAGCAGCAAAGAGTTCATTCATTCATCAATATACAATTATCGTATAGAGATGTCTAAGCATATATCAGTAAAATTTATTTGGCATAGAAATATCAGTTATTATAAATATTCATAAAAATAAATTTTTCTTTATACATGTTCACTGTGCAATAAGTTAAAATCCTATAAAAAATATAGTTGAAAATCAATACAAAAGCTAGTAAATTTTGCTAAGTAAATCCATGTCTCTCCACCAGTACATGTCCACTAATACCTTAAGGGTATATATTTTTGCGAAATGTCACCATAAACTTTTCAAATTCAAGTTTAAATGGAGTCTTTTCGAAAAAAAGCAAAAAGTAAGTTTGTCCAAGGAGACGGAGGGGACCTGACCAAAAGCAGGCATTGTTTCAAAGCGAACAAGGAAAGTCGAAAAGCGACGAATTTTAGACGAACGTCATTTGTGAAAAGCCTTCTAAGAATTATCAACATCAGAGAACTGAAATATTTAGCCTTCAGTTACGAATTTGCTATGAGAACAATTTAATGATTTAATCTCTACACTAATCATATGAATATCTTGTATTTTACAGACCAGGGTATTAAGACTTAAAAATAAATGTTGCTCAAGGCCTTTGAATGAAATACTGAACCTCAATTTTTTCGCAACACACCACACCACGCATTGTGACCCCGAATAATAACGATACTAAAGATGTTAGACAATTTATACCTCGGTATTCATCGAAATCCATTTAAACTGACCTGCCCATTGATGAATATGTTTACTATTGAAAGCAACGGTTGTTATTCTGTGTACGGTACACTTAACATGGATCAGTAACAACCGTCACCTGAAATATGAGGTATGTATATGCATGCCCAAATCAGTGTATTACACTGCTACTTTAGCTCAAAATGATCGAATAAATAATAAATTGATAATCAAAATTAAAATTGAGGAAAATAGAAAATATTGTCGAGTAGCCAGAATGAAAATTTTCCCATCAACGTATTTTTCCTAAAACAACCTTAACCCGTGAAATTTACAAAAATCGATCCACAAAAAATTATCAACTCAAACACATATCACATGATTGTGCAAGATTTTTGACTGATTACCCGCAAATGAATACTGGTATTTACAACACACTGAAGGTTTGTTGATTCACTTATCCAGAAATCATTTAACGATTCATCCAAAATAAGCTTTTTTCCTTCTTCTTTATACGGTAATTCAAACTGTTTTATCACTGATTGAACTGACAAACTTGAGTTGAATCCATCGTATTGTAACGTATCTAGTGGAATCGTCTTGAAAATTGTATCCTTCGGTTCATGTATTTCGATATGTACAATTCTCTGGACACGAATAAGACCTCTGTTACGCAGAAGAGTAACTTTACAATTTGCATCCTTAAAGGGCCTTTGCGATGTTGGATCTATAATTTCAATATACTTAGATTTCACTTTTGAAATTTTTTCAATTCTATTCGCGAGTTGCGCTATCGAGTCTGTTTCTAGCATTTCCATGACCGAACTGTCTCGAATAGAACTTTCTTTAATAAACCTACACCATATCTCAATCTTGAACTTCTCTGGCGGTAAAATAAAAAAGCTAAATACGAGTTTGCCACCTGTGGAAAAATCTCCATGTTTGAGATATACATCGATAAGCCTTTGGGAATTCTGAACTTCCCTTTTATTTAAGAACAGTTTTTGTAGATGAACAAAAGTACGTTTTTGTGGACTTTCCAGGTAAATGTCAAATTTTAAATCAAAAACAGTATTCAGGTTACGTTCAGCGATGTTAACTAGTTTTTGCGATGTTAGAAAGTCAATGCAAACGGTTTGCAAAGGACTAACCTCATAGTTTTTACAAAATTCTTTTATAGCTGGATTTTCTGTAGCTTTGAAAGTTAAGTACAACACACCAGAGTGTTCCAACCCAGCTTCATAATCAAAAATATTTACAATTGGTTCAGAATTTCTAAAAATTTCAGCATAGGGAATGTACAGTATTTGAAATTCTTGTGGAATGTCGTACAGCTCTTCTAAATTCTTCTTTACATCTGAAAGAAATTGAAATTTAACAAGTGGGAGTTCGTGAAGAGTCGTGGTCTTTCCTTGCAATATAATTTTTATTCTGTTCGGCAAAATATCAATACCACATAATTTAGCATTATCAACAACATCTGGTTTCAGTGTCAGATTCATTACTATACTTTCAAAACAACACCGATCCTCTTGAATATATAAATCGACCAAAACTTGGTCAAAAGTTACTGTTTTGCCACGATGGTACAACACAATAGATTCAACTGGCATACCAAATTGCGCCGCAAGATAATTTTGAAGATCTAATACTGTATCTTGTGTAGATTTGTGACGATAAATTGCCACAGATTTGTTATTTTGTCCTAATATTATCATAGTCCTAGAACTTAACACCCGGATTCCTTGCTTTTGGCAAATATCCAATACATTGACTTCATTGGTTGAAAGGACAGTCAAGGAAATTTCCAAAGGTCGATGTGGTGCCGTAAAACCAAAATAACTAAGGAGCTTATCAGAATCTCTCGTTCTTTTGCCACCGACACGTAGAACTTGAAATTTGGTTGGGATTTCGAAGATACTCTCGATTTCTTTTTTAATGTCTTCAACAAAAATCATTGTGGAAGGTAAGGCAGCGATTTGACGTTGTACACCATATACATCAGGTGTATTTAGGTAAATTGTTCGACGACGTATTGGATATTCTAAATAAGACCGGTACTCTCTATTACAATCTAATACCAACCATACTGGTGTAGAAAGTTTTCGGTTTTTTACTTTACTTAACAAAAAAAAGAAATCCACAACGAAATCTGAATCAACTACCGGAACAAACGGATACTGCGTCAGAATGTACAGTTCATCCACGTTATCGATTTTCTCGTCCAATGCAAACAGTTCATCCACGTTATCGATTTTCTCGTCCAATGCAATTGTCTCTTTCACCTTTTTTATGGTAAGGTATACTTTAGGTGTAAAACAACCGATAGTCATTCCCTTGTACTTCCGAACATACGTGTAGCCTAGACTAGAATTCAACTTGTACTGATCACAAATATCTATAATTTTTGGATCAGAGGTGCCTCTAACAAAAAATTTCAATTCAATTTTTTCTCTGTTTCCCCATATAACATCAGCCATCTCTTTGTCTAAATCCAGGTTACAATCATAACCACTGCAAAAGTACAATACATGCAGCTTGCGAGGAATTCCAAGTTTCAATTCGATGTAATGATGGAGTTCATCTAAATCTTTGATATATTCACGACTAAATATCAGTTGGTTGAAAGAGCTTTCTGATAACCAAACAATGATCGACATTATTTGAATATTTTATGATTTTGTACCTGAAAAAAAATCACATTAACGTTCACAGTATTTGTTGACAAGTATTTGTCTTCTTATAAAATTTGGAGAAAAACTCGCATACTTTGATTTTCTTTATCAACTAAAATTGGGAAAGTCGGAAGATTTTGAACATGCCAAGCTTGGTGTTTGCCTCCTCAGAGGTAGGATAATCCCTACGCACGGATCTAGAGGTAATGCAAAACTTCAAGAAGAGAGAAAAAGTTAATTGATATTTCATCCCAGGGCGACATGACACTTTTTAACAATGCCATTAACTGATTCTTCTCTAACGATCTTCCTGTAATTTTGCAAAACTTCTAGATCCTCAACTGATCGCCATGTCTCCAGGAATATCATACCTAGATACTACGCAAAATAGTAAAGTATCCAACACCTAGAACACAACACCTGTTTAGAACAGAAATGGTAATGATTCTCTAAGACCACCACTAAAAGACAGTGAAATTCTCCAAAGAAGTTTTTGGCATTTTTGCCGGCTTGGGTAAAATACTAAACGTATGTAACATATCTCTGATGTAACATGGTGGCAAGGTGAATTCCTGACTCCAGAAAAATGCATTTCCAGAAAATCCTACCATATTTAAATGAAGTTCTGGTCTGTTAAATACAAGACTACGTGAAAAAAAAGTGTAAAAAACCTAACTCTGGTAAAAATGTACAGAATGGAATATAATAGAATCTTCCCTGAAATTATTAATTTCAAGTCTGGCCTCGTTTTCAAATAAATTTTTTTGGTTTGACAACAAACTCCCAAGAATAATGTAATCTAATTATTTGCTCTTTGGAATTAATTGGATCAGTTGATTGGGGAAGAAGTTAAATTATAAGGAAGCCGTTTGAAATTGTATACGCTATTTTTCAATTTGAAAATATCTAAATAATTCTCTTTACAATAAGGATATATAAAAAAACAAAACATATATGATATATAACAATTTACAATATAACCTATTGGATTCTAATTTTTATGAAATCTTGCAAGTGGTTGATCGAAACGCTTAATACAGACAGATTGTATAGCGAGTATGTTTTTACAAAAGAACAAATCGACTGATACCAATTAAACTTTAGTGAGTGTGGCTAAAACGAAAAATTTGTTTCTCCCGCTAAAGTGCCACAATTTTCGATTCCTTTTTTCCTCTGGTGGTGCTTTCCAAAAGAAAAGTTACATGGAGGAAAATACTACAGAAGCTTTCACTCGCGAACAGAAACTTTGCGGGGTTTTTTTATTTCGCGTGCATAAACTCATTAGCTTTCGCGAATAGGGTAAACGGCAATTTTTCGAGACATTGTCATGCTAAATTCGCAAGTTTCAGCACCTAAAATAGCGTATCTATGATTTTAATTCCACAATATATACTTTTGTCGCTTAAAATAAATTGAGGTCAACTACAACCAAGAAGAAACTCTGCGTGGAAATTTTTTTGAAATACGCATGCGCAGTTTTCTTGCATATTTCACACGGAAGAACCGGACAGTTGTACCAAGTCAGACAGACAGACATGACAAATTCTCAAATTTAAGAAAACCGAAGATAGAATTCTTAATCGTTTTTGTGAGTAAACATATTAATAAATATGACATGGCAGAATAAACCAACTTATTATTCAAGTCATGTTTTCACCCCTCCAAATAAAAACGTCGAACCAAGATTGCATAGTTTGGATTTAAGCTAATTTGGTTCAAATAATCTCTTCATCTCTTCAGTCGTGATGACTCTTAAAAACACCAAACATCAGAAACAATTTCTACAGAGATGCTCACGTGTCTATCTTGGTGGTATCGGGGGAACAGTTGAATTTGTATTAGAAGCTAACTTGGTTCAAATAATCTCTTCAATTTGTTGCGACGACTCTTTAAAAACACCAGTTGTTATCTTGGTGGTATCGGGGGAACGGGAGGGGTTAGGCTTTCCAGTAATGTATTGTTGCCACTCTCATTCAACCACTCCTATGGTAAAGAAAGAAAGAGGTTTGCAAGGAACACATAAACGTTTTGAGACGAGAATTCGTAGCGTATTAATGTCGGCTTATAAACAGCTCTTTTCTTTCAGTAATATTCCGAAGAGAATAACTAATGCTATAAGTAAAATATCGAAATAACTCACCCTCTCTATATCTATAAACAACATAGACTGCAAGAAATTATTAAAAAACAAAGTCGAGTTGATCACATCACAAATCAAAGAAACTAATCATCAGAAATTAATGAAACCTATAATGGAATATAGCTGACTGCTATATACTTGTGTGACAGTTTGAAATCCTTTATATATAGACGAGTCACAGAGTAACGTATATTTACATGTTGCTCTGACATCTATTAAGTATCGACCATTACATTGCAAAGGTAATCGAGATAAAATTGATTGCCACTTTGCCTGCCTTTTTATGGGCGTAAAAAACACATTTCAAAGTTTTCATTATTTCAACAGACTTAATGAAAGAGATACACTAACTTAATAACTAACGGATCGTAAGTAGAGCCTAAAGCTGATTACAAATGTTAGAAATCATCCATATGCAACGCAGAAGCAAATGATTTGTTGATAGCACTGACGATAAAATCATGACATCACACATTGAAGAAGACACGGTTGCATTCCTTGAAGAGATTTATCACTCGACTGTGTTATTTTCATATATTCCTGGTGTATTAACTTTGGATAATTATCAGTTGACCAGCCCGGACCGTCGATAAAAAATCGTGTCACACATACTTGCAAAAAATAATATATTTCCAGACGTTTATCCTGTACAATGATAGTTATCTTTAAGCATCTTATACTTGTGGCGAAACGTCAATTTCAAGCTTTCCTCTCTCAAAATATATTATTAAAGAAAAATATTACCAATGAAAAGCACTGCATTGATGGATTTACGGCTTCTGAAATCTCAATTTATTCCAGCTCACTAGGACGAAACGATAAAGAAGATCGACTAGCAGAATGTGCACATTGGATTCAATTCTCAATTTTTATCTTGGCAATAACATTTTTATATAAAACCTTACCTGAAAATGTTCGTTAACAAGCGCTTGTAAGCGAACCCGTTGATCTCTCTTCATTCCAGAATCACGAACCATGTTATGCCATTCTTCGATCCGTCTGAATGTAAACAAACGAAATATTTTTTCAGTAAATATTTTGTTTGGGTTAAAAGACAAGTTTATTTTTATTGACTAATAAAAATTATTGATTTTTATTGTCAATAAAAATAAACTTGTCTTTTAACCCAAACAAAATATTTACTGAATTATGGAAAGACAATCATACAAAGATTTTATGAAATATTTTTATTCAGATAATTATAGTGGAGACTTTACATTGGACCTTTTTCTTTCCTTTTACTCCGGACTATGTGCAAGCCTGGAAATTTGTCAAATGTTACCGTTTCCGTGTCGTTTCCGCAAAACTTAAGTGACGGTAACGATAAATCGTTTCCCTGAAAGAGTTTTCTGATAATCAATAAAAATAGATTATTTTTTTCTTTTGTACCTTCAGCCTACTGCACTATCTAATAAAACAATGATTTATTTCACAACCAGCAAGTTTTTCGTTTTCGTTGGCATCGTTACAGTATCGTTACCGCAAACCAAAATTTACGTAAACGATTTTAGGTTCCGTTTTCGCAAACGATAAATAATGGTAACGAAGTTTTGTTAACCATAAAAGTGTAAATTTCCAGGCCTGACTGTGGATAACGTAAACACACATCTTAATTTTGCTAACATTCCGCAATGCGTTCGAAACGCGTCATCGCTTATAAATCATCTCAGATTTCTGAATAAGCATAACAAGGAATATGCTTTTAGTATCGAACTAAACTGATTATTCTCTTCCAGTAACCTTACACTGAATTCCCTGATCCAGCAAATACCTTTTAACGAAAATGTCCTTCGTTCGTAGTGTTCGCTATTGAATATCTTTCACTCAGTTATTACTTTCAAAGAAGTCTTTTAGCAAAATATTGATTTATCGTTAAAATGTCTCTTTGATGGGATCTTGAAGTTCGAATGACATGAAATTCTTACCTCTCTCGGCGACTCAATGCATCTCTATAACTTTTAGGTAACAAAACTGGACAAGCCTTAAAAACGTAATGTTAAAGTATTATTAATTAATAACCTATACAGCTTTAAAAGGTTCTTATTCCCGCCCTAAAGAGGGTTCACAGCATTGACACTGTTGGCAATCTCATGGGTTATCACAAAATTTACAAACAAACATTTTAGAAAACTTCCCAAACTTTTATCCGTGACAGCTTTTCCATTTGTTCGTATTTTGAATTTGACCAGATTGAAATTAATATATCATATCTATTTGTAATTTAAGTCTACAAAAGCTCGCAGGTTATTTTGGTGAAAACGGACCTGATTTCGATTTCAATTCGTCATTATGGATCTCCATGGAAACAGGGACGCCTTATAGAAATTCCATGAAAACGTCAGAGTTTTGTCAACTCGTCCCATAGACCACTAGACTACAAATCAATAAAAGATGGAAATACCTTGCATGATCCTTCTATTTCAAAGGGAATTACAAATTTGGAGAAATCATCAGGAGGGCATTCCCTCCATATATTGTTTTGTTCATCTTCTTCCTCGCTTCTATGACCTAAAAATGTAGGTAGTAGAAAACAGTGAAGTTAAAGACACATTATAAATCTTGTTAATTCAAATTCAAATTATAGATTTTAAGTTTCCAAAGTGTGGCCAAAATCGGGTACGGGGACCTCCTGGTGACCAGGGTACCCTTTTTCACTACATCCAAAAGCCAGTCCCACGTAGGGTATATTTTTCAAGTTTAAATGGAGACTTATCGAAGAAGTCCTTCACAGGATATACTTTTTTTTCTTAGCAGGCCCTGACAGGGTCTATTTTAACATCTCTAGCGGCAGGTACCCGTCCGTCATTAAGGCCAGTAACCCCCTGTGCATGTTACTAATTCGAAGCCATTCCCAGAATGGAAGCCACAATACGTGTAGTTATTTATGCATGTTTGAGCGTCTACGGTGTTATATTTTGTTTTGTTAACCAATAGGAAGAAGATAAAAGTTATTACAGCCTGGTTTCTATTAGCTCAGTGCTTTAAAAAGTCATTACAACCTAGTTTCTATTAGCTCAGTGCTTCAAAAAGTTATTACAACTTAGTTTCTATTAGCTCAGTGCTTTAGTAAGATTAGGATATAGTATATATAAAGAATACAACTTTTGTATATGATAATATTATAATATATATGATAACAACTTTTATCTTTCTATTTTATCTTTCCTAGAATAGAAGCCAACTTTTTGTGAACTTCTATGGCTTAGCTATATCTGAAAACAAACGTGGCTTCCGTTCTAGGAAAAAATTATTTGAGATAAAGTTAAGGCATAGTTTTCCTTTGTGATAAATTTCAGCCATAGAACTTCGTAAAAAATTAACTTCAATTATAGGAAAAGTTTTTGAGACAAAAAATAAGGCATAGTAGTGGCTTTCATTCTAGGAAAAATATGTTTTCAGATATAGTTAAGCCATAGGAGTCCACAATAAGTTGGCTTTCATTCTAAGAAAAATATGTTTTCAGATATAGTTAAGCCATAGAAGCTCACAATAAGTTGGCTTTCGCTGTAGGAAACGACATTCAATATAAAGCTAAGGCATAGTAGTGCACCGTTGTCGTGAAGAAGGTGCCTCTAAATCTATCAAAACTTTTTTCGATCTTAGTATAAGGTATATACAGGAAAAAATCACTGTAAACCGTATCAAAAGTAATTTGAAGATAGTTTCGAATTCACTTACGATTTTATTCTGGTCTTCTTTTATGAAAGAATTAAAAATATTTTAATAAATTTGTAATTCTTGAAATAAACGATAAACATGTTTTTCAGCAGGACCGTATACACTACCTTCTTTAAATTCATCTTATTTTTCAAATGCAATTTTTAACAAATCATAATCTCGATCTTCCAATGCTCTTGGCAAACTACGTTCAACAGGAACGGTAAAAGTAACAAAAACTATTCCAGATAACAAAAATTCTAAAAGCATGTTCTCTACTTGATAAGCACGCGATAAACCGTTCTGGGCTTTTTTGCCCTACTCTTGGTCTATCGGCTAACGTCCAAAACCGAGTAAGTTAGGAGTCT
>JAUBWS010088199.1:0-11819 GCA_032270445.1 Darlingtonia californica | reverse complement strand
AGAAAAAAGTCAGGGAAAAGTTGTGCTTTTTAGGCAAAAGTCAGGGGATTTTGTTCTGACAGCTCGTATAAACCCTGAATCAATTGTTCTGTAGTTCTATTATTTTTTGCTGAAAGATCATGAACAACACGTAGGTGTGGTAATGGGCGGGTTTGCAGCGACCATATTTCTGCTGATTGAATGTCTATGTGTCTGTTTCACAATGCTTCTTCCCTTCTGTCCAAGGTGTCTGTCCAGACTGGGATGGGCTGGTATCAACCAGGAAGAATTGGAATAAAATTTTGGATGGTTCATCCAAGCACGTAGATGATGAAAGGCCTGTCTAGGGATCAGGGGAGTTGCGATATTGTAGAACGGTTCTGTGTAGGGCGTCTGTATCCAAGCATCTGTTGGGGCTAGTGTTGGACATAATAATTTGTTTGCTGTCAATGGAATGAATGTGTGGTGGGCTATGGATGTTGCACCAGGTGTGATCATCAGTCTAAGGGGCTTGGTATCCATCATGGGAAGTTTTTGGCGCTTGCACATGTTGAAAGTACTGGATATGTAGTACTCTATTAATCAGTCTTTCAGCTCTTCTCAGTGGCGTCAGTAACTGGAAAAGGGAGCAATGTTGGCTTTGGTAGAGGAGGTGTACGTTTTAGGCAACCACAGTTAGACATTGTTGGTGTAACTGTTTCTCACATTGCTAGTGTGTATGATGCTGACACTTGCTCAGTTAGACATAAAGTGACCTCACCAATTAACAAGAATTCAGGAATTATTGTGCCCAGTTTGAAATAGGAAGCATTTTTCGGATTCTTTAGACTATATATTTGCTTTGTGGAGTGCTGGTGACCATTTGCTGATGTCTCGTTCAGTTGTAGGATAACTCTGTCGAGGATGGTAATTGGATGTACAACCAAAGCACCCAAAGTAATAAATGGCTGGGAGCGGGAGTGACTGAGGAACCTCTATTCTTGCAGATTATCATTTAAGTGGTGGTCTATTGTGGTGGTCTAAAATAGAGTCTCCGTAAACTAAGGAGGTTGAAAAGTACCTGTCGAATGCACTGACATCAGAAGAATGCTCTGATGCATCCTTATGCTTCTTTTTCAGGTGGTAGTTGTTGTCAAGGTGGTGTGCACAGCTTTCTACAATATTTGCAAATGGTACTGTATACAGGGCAATTCTGTTTCTGGATGTTTGTGGGTGATGTCTTTCTGTGTTCTCATTTCCCACAGAAGGTGCAGGGGTCGGACTTGTTGATTGCAGCATCTTTGATAAGGTGGAACATTGTTGTTTTCTGTAGTAGGTGGTGGCACTCTCTAAGTCTTGGGACTCGAGGAGCTGGTTTGCTGATTGACGCCCTGCCACTTTATTCTCAACAAATTGGAAGACTTCTTCTAGTGTCATATTTTGGTTTGTGTCACTGACTAGGTCCAACTGGATCTCAGAATCGCTGAGACCACAGACCACAACGTTGCACAGGATCCTGTTGTTGTAGTTTATTTGAGTGCCACAGTTACACTTGATGAGGTATTTGCAGATGTCAGCTTGAGCCCTAACCCTAGCCCCAAAGAATCTGATAGGCTCGTTGTGGTCCTGTTGCATACATACACGTGTGGATCAAGTTGAACATAATTACATAGTATAAACCAACAAGATTTTTCTGGAATATCATATGTATTTACATTTGTATATAATGTTAACTAAACGGGCTTGGTTTGAGTAGTGTGATGGAGCAACATTGTTTTTTCATACTATATATCTTCAAAATAAAGCAAGTGCCATTTGATGGCTGTTTTAGAGAAAGACAAAAGAATATGCCATTATTTTTCAGCAATATGACTTTTGTCAATCAAAATATAAAAGTGGTAAACTACAGTATAACAACTATTAAAACTTTTTCATCAGAAATTTTCTCATAAATGGATATGATATCTTTGTTACACGTGGATACAGAATGGACATCTACTGAGTCACGTGAGCGTAATTTCATAGCTGTTCTAACCCTTTGGCTCCGCTGTGTTTTTTTTTAAAAGTGAAAAATTTCCAAGATTTTTTTTACACTTTTTTTTAACTTTCAACTTGAATTTCTGAACACTGGAATAAAATAAACTTGTATAGTTTGGTACCAAAAGAAAACTCTTTTTATGTTCTTTAAAAATGTTTAAAAAAAGAGTCTAAGGGTTAAAGAAAAAAGATATTTACAAAGAAAATAGCATTTAATGACTTCAACCCTTATTTAGGGTTAATAGGACACTTTAATAAACAGTAAGGTCTTCGCCGTCATTTTCCACGCACGTATACATGCACTCACGGACGAAATCGGTATAACGAGATCATTAATTTTCCCCTGCAAAAATATTCATGAATTTGTGCATTGAATAAGGTAAATTTGGTTGACACTAATTTTTGCCAATGGAAGGCAAATACGCCAAATTTGCAAAAATTTATGCTTGCGGAATTTAAAAGATCTTAATCAAAGTATATCTTAAAGATTTTGCTTGACGTTTTCTTTTCTTTTTCCTTTCCAGGTTTAAAGCAAACAAATCGATTTGCGAAGAATCAACAAAATGTTTTCTTCCAGTGGGTTTTTTCGTGGAGCTTACTGTCCATTCTATCAACATGGACTTTGTCATCGACCTTACTGTCATTTCAAGCATGCCAAAATGCCTGGTAAGTTTTTGGTTCTTTTGTACCTTTTGTTCACTTTCAATGAAACAAGCCAGTCCTATTAAGATATTAGATTAATTTGAAACCATACTATTTTTTCGTCGAAAGATTTAGTTTTCGATTTTTTAAAGGGATTTTAGGATGAATAGCTATTTTTTAATACTTTATTGCACGAAGGTCTTGCGGCATCAAAAGTTTCTGGTTGTGCGGTTGCAGTCAGAAAACCGCAAAATCAAAATGCCGCGAAAGTAACATTTACGCCAGACCACGAAATTGAAATACCGCGAACTATCGCTTTCTTCAAACCGAGAAGTAAAAATGCATCAAGAAATCATGAAAGTGCCCAAAATGCCACTTTCGACATCAGCGAAATAAAAGTTTTTCGAAAATTTAATGATGTCAAATTTACATGCGATAAATGTTCTATCGCTAAGGTAATGAATCCAAAAAACAAAGTCCCAGTTTCTAATTAAATCTGTCTAGAGCCAATGAAATATCAATAGTCAAAGAATTTTTTACTATTAAACCATCTTTCATTCCGTTTTGAGACTTGTATTGGTATTAACCAGTTGATTCATTCATACCTATGTTGAATCAACTATCAAAGCCTCATGGATCGTGGTAGTCGAAGTGGATTGAATTCATTACTGCAAATGTCATAAAACAAACGGCAGCCAGACCAATTGATTTGACTAGCTTAACCAACTCATTGTTTTGTGTTCATTTGCAATTTGGATGAGAAATTTAGTGACAGACGCAAGTAATGATCACTATTGCATCAGTTTTATGGAGAGAAAATTAAAGAAAGTTCTGTCAGTGTTTTTGTTGGACGATTTATTTTTGAACTAAATTTTGACGTTTTTGTGGCATATTTTTGGGCAAATGTTATTATGTTATACGATAGTGAAAATTACACCCATATATCCTTGCATGATTATTTCTCTTAAAGTGACGTTACATCATAACATCAGTCTATGAAAGTTTGGAAGAACGAAACGAACCATCTAGGCATTTCGTTTAGCGTACTCACTTTGCTCTGGGTATTGGCTTTTGAAGATTGTGTTTGAGAAGTCTATCTTCCTGCAATAGTTGTTCGGTTGAGCATAACTTGGAGCGTCACATATATTCCATACTCTTGAGATTACAAATATATCACCCAGTTGATTTTGTAGATTCTTGGACTAAAGCTAAACCAGTTTGTATACATAATAGCGGACGTGTATGTCTATGGGCTTCAAACTTTACCCAAAAGATGACGTCATTTACAAATATGGTATTTGAAATGCCCATGGAGACGTCCTGATTTACGTCTCGTTACTTACTGGTTTCTTCTCGTTACTTCTCGTTCCACGTTTTAGCATGAACGGGGATTATAATAACAATGAGAAGCGAAACTGTTGTCATATCTCAGGATCTTAACATGAAGGAATGACGTCGAAACGTGTTGTTTATTTTTCCATTATAAAGTTGATATTTGGATGAATCTTATCGAGAAAGGTGAAAAAAGGGAAATTGCCATTAATATAACAACGCAACGACCTAGGTAAAGATCCTTGAAATGTATTAAAGCTTTGTCCTCGTACCAATACATGAAAACGGAGTATTAGGAGAAAAGATGAATTCACGGCAACTACGCCTACCTACCATGTCATCGGTGCCTCTAAAAGCATACTCAAGGGCTCACTACTTGTTTCTTGTAACAATGTGGTCTCCGTAGATGATTTACTCTATGGACTTGGGAAGACCATATAATCTAGCTTGTTGAGATCGTGACGCTTCTACCCTTCAATATATGGAAACGAACCTTGTTTTATTTAAGTCTGATTGGTCGTTCATTCAATTTCCATGCTTCATGGTTGGATTCATGTCAAGTTGGACCAACTTGGTCGGATCAGAACAAATGTTCGATCTCTTCTGTCTACATACTACTGGTCTTTCCCATATCATCAAATATTTGCAATTTTGACGATATGAGAATGCCGAGTCGACAAACTTATTTTTGAATCGACCCACTGTTATTTTCTGATCATTGATCCGTAAACCTTTGATATTACTGTGATGATTTCATCAACCATAGCAACCATTACGTTCTGAGCATGATTTTTTGCTATTCTTATTGAGGACTAACTTCATACTAAATTTCAAGTTTATATAATTATTCTATCCAGAGATATTGCCCGCTGGCCAACTTGTAACCTCATTGTTTAATTTCAGTCTATAAAAAAGAGCTGGAATCTAATGTACAAAGAGCTGACAACAAATCAATTAAAAAGATTGGAAACAATGTGAATGACGATTCTGTGATAAAGAACCACACAATACATACTGGTTGTACAGGAGAAATCGTGAAATCTAAGGTATTGATGCCATTTTCTTTTTTTACAATCTACTAAACCTTATCGCTACACCTCGTTGAAACCTAAAATAGAATATCACTTATATACCTACCTGGGGGAATTTTGTCTCATAAAATTATTTCTCGTTTGATTAATTTTGATGAATGTTTGAATTAGTCGCGCTATACAGCATATTACGGATGCCAAAAAATTGGTTCCTAAATGACTGTTTGATTTCAAGATATTTGTCCCTAAGAAATGGTTTTCTTACAATTGGCTACACGATTTGAAATATATTTACTTTAAGTAAGTGGGGTGATTTTTACATGTTTTGCTATAGCTCGTCCGTCACACGATAACTCTTTAGCCATGTGTCTAGTAAGGTGCCTTTAAACCTACAATAAATGGTTTTATAATTTTTTCCCAATCGATCAGTTTAATATTAATTTTAAAGATTTCACATACTCTAGAGTACCGAATAATCGTCACCCACTATTATTAATTTCAAAGAACTCCTCTATAGTACCGAATAATCGTCACCCACTATTATTAATTTCAAAGAACTCTACAATTCAAATTCGAAACCAAGTCGAGAATGCGTACAAATCTGTACAAAATTCATTAAAAATGCTTCAGAAAGGAAAAAAATTCAGCATGAGACTTGAATTTATATCCATATAATTTCTTATCATTAGAGAAAACTTATGAGCCTGAAGTATATGACAGCATTTTGTTCTTCCTTTACTATGTTTGTACCAAAAACGTCTTCACGTTATTACCCCCCCCCCCCCCCATTGTTTGAAGCTTCAAATTTAAAGAAGCTAATATAAACTATATATTTAACTTTCGTTTTACATGACTGTTATAAACACGTACTAGTATATCAATTTTACTGTACTTACACTAACTGGGGTGACTTACTTGCACAATATTGATTATAAACATTGGCTTTTTCATTCAAGCTCACTAAATATACCTCAAGATGCTTACTAGTAAAAATATAGTAAAATAATATATTATAAAATTTGATTTACTCTTCTTCTCAGTCGAGACAGCAAGTGAAAAAGATAAAGAAAATCTGTGCAAATCAACACATGAAAGACCATGCTTAAAAAGTTCCATAGTAAAGTGGCCCCAGTAGACGGTAGCTAAGTACATAACTATGAAATTCATGTGAAATATTTTGATTTTTATGAATTGTAAGGCTCGACTGATTTTCACTAGAGTAGCTGGACTTGCCACATATCCTAAGTATTAATTATTTTCGGATAAAGTCTTGTGGCGTACAGTATATCTTATATATACAGTAAGAATTTGCTATTTTTACAAAAATATATGAATACCGCACATTTTTTAAGAACCTTCATTTGCAATAAACATTTATCCTACAAACTATTCTGGAGGGTGTCCAACAAAAAACGGAACAAAAAAATAATTTATATAGTTGGTATAAAGGGTCAGCTTAAAAAATGTTTATCGTGAAAGTAATTTCAAATTAGTATCTTTCAACTCCATTTCAAATTTTATGAAAAGGATTACTGGTTCTTGAATAAAACAATTTTTAAAGAAGACTGTATTTTTAAAGAGAAATATGTGATGCAATTTGATTTTCTACAGTAACACAAACGTTACTTTTCAAAGATTCTCAAATGACCTAGATATTGAAAATGATTACAAGCTGCCACTCTGATTTCGAGAACATCCCTCACTCAGATTTCGAGACGTAAGTTTTACTCATATTATTTTTAACGTTTTGTGGGGTGATTTTTTAAATCTTGTGGGCTTGCAGAGGAGTTGAATTCAGTGTGAAAACTATCTTGAACAGTGAGAAAGTGAACTTTACTGTATGGAAAAGCAAGATGGTGAAGCTATCTTGAACTACAAGATTGCATTTACTTTCGTAAAACCTTTTTCAACCACAAAAGCTTTGCTCGCTTAATTGACAACTGTATTGTTACACGCATACAAAGTTTTGTTAAGAAATTTTCAGAAATACCCTTGACAATATCTAGCTACACCGCACGGTAACGAATAAATTTTTTCATTTTACTTTTGTTTTGGGAAAAGGTTGTGTAGTTTGATTTCAAACAGGGCAAAAATTATTTAAAAAGACGATTTACAAAATTTAAAACAATGTGTTTTGGAATTTCGCAGGTGACAGTATAGCTATATGCCAGAATCTTAGAATTGATCTCCCTGATTTCACCTTAATCTATATTATAATAGCTTTAGATTACTAAAATTTTACATAATCAACAAGCTACTTTACTTTATTGGGACAAATTTTGGTCGGATAAAATTTGGCGAATTTTGGGGAAACTTGGGGATTTCGCCAAAATTAAAAAAAATTGCCATTCACCATTCACCGAACGAAAAAAGGTCTAAGAGTAAAATCTTTTGTTTTTTTCTGTTATTATCAACGATACAAGCTGTTAAAAAGCTTTATGTCATTAAATGATTCGCCAAATTAAATCCTTGCCAATTCTTAAATTCCCGCCAAAATTTGTCCCAATAAGGTATTCATGGTGCCAGAAACTTTCGCCAATTCGGATGACTTGCACATACAACGGGTGACTTTGTGCTTTAAAACACAATATTTTTCTTTAATGAAATAAACTTTTTGAAATGTTTACTCTTGCTGTCTTTACAAGGAAGAAGTAAAAATAATGTTTTTTTTTTACATTAAAAAATCTTACTAGGATATTTTCCTGAGCAAGTCACCCCATGTGTGTGTGTGTGCAAGTCACCTTCAGTTGACAGGAAAATATGGGACTAGGATTTGTTATGAGTGTTGGGTCCAACACAAAATGGTTTTTGAAATTATACATACTAGAATAGCTGAAAAGGCAGATTTTCCTGGCTTTCCTCTGACTGTTTTTAACAAATACGCAGTTCTTCGACTGTGTGGTGATGGGGGAGGGGGTCTGCAATCAGACTACCTACTGATTTCCCTGATCTGGCAGACAATAGGCACCTTGTATTTCAATTGAGTTTATTTTGGGATATAGAGTTTTCAGGCTAGAGCTATACACACAGACACAAAGTTTCAGTATTCTAATCAAGCCAGGAAATTCTAAGCTCTAAAAAGTAAATGATAAGAAGATTTTAATCATTTTATTTGCGGAAGGTAGATCTGCTTTTATTGCACGAGATTGCGAAGAGGATCGTCCAAAGAGTTTGTTTTACTTACGCACTTCTTACACTAGGGCATGACCTTGTGTTTCTTCCTGTCAACTTTTGTTTCATTTGCTGCTCAAAGAGATTCAAAGATATTTTTAGCAGCGTTGATATGTTCTGAATAGATGCTTTTGTTCCGATGGTAAATTCTTCCTCCAGCGTTCGAATTCAACCCAGCAGCTTAAACGTACTAATGATAATTGTAAACAGTAGAAGCTCCGTCGTCGTCGAAGAAAATAAATTATAAACAAGGGTTATGAAGAATAACGAGGCGAGTACTTCAATCACGACTAGTTTCAATCTTTAGCTCTTTTAAAGTGATAGATTTACAATGTTACCATCTTTATTTATGATGTTTAAAGGGATTGTACCGCAAAAAATGATATTCACAACATCTGTTCTACTCAATACAATAAAAGTACTCGTGAAAACCCTTTTTGAAAAAACAAACTCACCGCCACATCAGCTGCCTTAAGGCTTCACAATGTTTTCATTGCGAACATGGTCTTCATTCCGCCCCAGGTTTTGAGTTCTTACCATGTTGTGATTTTGCCGAATGATTGGGAAACACAGGCTATTGCGAAACAGTCCAACTTGGTGCAGACAACTTTTTGGCTGGTCAGAAAGATGGTGGATGTTTTGGATCTTGACTGATCTTGGAGACTGAGCCCTAACTTGTTTATTTTTAACAATTTTATGGATTTTCTTTAGTTTCTAGATGTTAGATATTAAAACTATTACAAAATTATTGAAATTATTAATCGTCTATCTTTACTATGTTAACGGGGTAGGTGGTATGTCAGGAACCTTTTCATACCTGCTTTGATTCAGCCACCTGTTGTGTGTATTTCACAGAGCAAAAACTGAAAAACCTGCCTTTAAAGTTAATGATTGACTTATGGCTGACAGTGTTTCAATTTGACAATGATATTCGACATTTCACTTTTTTTTGGTTTTATCGTCATTATCGTCTATTTCAAATGTCTGTATTAAAAGATAGATTCCTGATACTCAAGATGTCAAGAACGAAGACTTGACTACTTGAACTCTGCACTAGTGATGGGTCTTAATAGTATAGAGATATGTGCAAAATTTCAATTCTGTAACCTACCTGGTCTGTAAAATACCAAAATTTCCCCATTTTATAAGCAATATGTCCGTTTGATTTGAAACTTTCATCATAACCTTAAATGATCAAATTTTTAATGTCAAAATTCTTCATCTCCACTGCTTGGGATTATTATTTTTCCAGACCTTCCTGCAAAATAAACTAAAGTATCAAAAACCGAAAAAAGGGTCTCAGATATCGTAAATGTTATTGACATTAAATTTTTTTTGGCCAAATTTGGAGATTGTAAACCAGCTCAATTGTCCAAAGTGATATTTGACCTTTTTCTATTTTGGTCTTTAGAATACAAGGCGAATACCGAAAATATTTTTTGATGACGTCATAACACATGAGGACGAATTAGACTCCTCCGCATACGTGGCCTTCTAAAAGTCGAAGGGTTAATGTCTGACATTTATGTCGCAAATACTTACCTAAAACATTGTTGTGCGCCGTGGCTCTGCTATGTGCGCCTTCACTTAGAGCAATATGTATGGACAAATATTTTGTTGCTAAATATCTCAAAGAGGGCACCTATCTCAACCCTCATCAAAATTCATTGGAATGGATGTGAACTGCTATCATTAATCCTAAAAGGGTGCAGAGAAATTATTTTAGATTATTATATAGAGATTATCAGTTTTCCTCGTTATTTCGCTTTTCAAAGAGTGCGTGACGCTGTTCAGTAAAAATGTTATTAGCAGTTCTGATTGCGCCCTCCATTTTTTTAATTTTAGGAAAAGAGGGTGGAGCTTGGAGTAATTGAAACAAAATTAGAAGAACGCTGTCACGACAAGACTATACAAAGTAGTGCCATGCCGAAAACAACAGGTTTAATTGACACATTCTATCAGAAAAAAGAACGTGTTACTGGGACTTTCACCTCGCATGTTTCTTTAAATGAAGAATCCAATACAACTGTGACAAAACAGAGACGAATTTGTGATTGTGACGACCCTGACTGTTGTGGATTTATTGAAGAAGATGAAGAAGGAGCAGAAGGAAAAGAAGAAAAGATTGTGGCAGACAAAAATACAGAAGGAAAGGAAAAAGTCCCAATCGAAAATCCTGACATCAGTGAACACGATTCTGGAAATGTTAAGTTGACAACTGTAGACTTGCTTGGAACATCTGATTCCTTGCACAACAAAAAAAAGAAAAAGAAGAAAAAAAAGATGACAGTGGATAACGGACAAACTAAAGAAGAGGAACGTAGAAAAAGAAAAATTCAAAGTAAAGATGAGAAAAGAGACGTCAAAAAAATTAAAATGCTTGATGAAAAATATGACATTGTTTTTCTCGATGAGGATTACGAAGAAGAAGAACAACCAGTGAAAAATACAAAACAATCAGAAATTGCCGTCGATCTGAAGCCAAACGACTACATCTCCATTGATAGTGTTGCAAAGACTGGACAAGGAAGTGGCAAAAAGCGAGTTGCGCATTCAAAGGAAGAGGTTGGTTGCGAAATCATAAACATTTTTGTCTTTTCGCATTTAGTCTTTTTTCCATACTCGAAATGCACATTAAAATTCTTGCTGAGTACTCAAAACATTCTGAAAGAAATGTTCAGAAGTGATTAGGCCAAAGCTAAAATATCTTTATATTGATCTTTAACAATTGAAAAATGACATAAATGCTTGCGGGTAAGCATTTTTGAAAAATGACATTTTGATAAATGATTTAAAACAATGTTACTATTTCTAAAACTAATAATTCTTAGTCGCTTTATGTGATATCCATCACCCTAAGAAGGAATTATTAGAATTCAACTAAATCTAATAGCGTTTTTGTAAATTTTGGTATCAGGGAAGGAGGAAACAATCGTTTTGTATGGAATTCGATGCATGTATACCTGACAGTGTGAATAAAAAAAGACAGAAATACTCAAAATGGTAGCATATTTGTGACGCGAAATAAAGCTAAGATGGAAATCATATTTAATTTACTGTATGATTGGGAAAGTTTGAAAAGATATTTTTAGATTCTTTTAATCTTTCACTAAACATTTTAAAAGTTTTAAATATTTGTTCCCGCGAATACTAGTAAGTTTTCGCTAAAATAAACGTTTTCGGGGATTATTTTTGTTATACTTCGAATCGTTTTTATTACAAATCTATTGCAACTCTAAGTAATGGACTACTTTTTCCTTAATATGATGATGATATAGCATGATTTATTTGGTTTGTTGTTGTAGGTGCTGAGAGCGAGTGTAAAATGTTCGTCAGCAACAAAACCAAGCAAATTAAAGAAGCTTTCATACATTTCTCCTGGGCTTGCTGCTCCTATAGCGACAACGCAAACATCTTTAGTAAGAATTGTAATATTATTACTGTTTTAATATATTTTACATTCCCATTTTTGGCGACTGTCCCCATATTACAAGGGTTGCTAATTTCCGTAACCTTAGAAATTTTATCTTATTAGCAACCTATTAACTGGTTTTGAAATATTTTATCGTCCAGCTCTGGGGGGGGGGGGGGGGGGGGGGGGGGGGGGGGGGGGGGGGGGGGGGGGGGGGGGGGGGGGGGGGGGGGGGG
>JAUBWS010088188.1:0-11819 GCA_032270445.1 Darlingtonia californica | reverse complement strand
CAAAATAGCTTCCATGATTTGCTTTTCCAGATAGTTTCGTTGTTTCACTGTTCACGATAGCGTCATATAGAATTTCTACAATTAAAACCCCTCTACACAAACCAACCATCTACAAAATGTTAAAAATATGAGCAAAACTTTGTCTTTAAATCTGAATAAGGTACGGCCTTCGTGTCACTTAAGAAAATTGAATTTTATTACCTATATCTCCTTAAAAATGCAGTGTTTTTTAAAGATGGTATTAAGAATAGCAAACCTTTTCATAAAATTCGAATTGGAGTTTATCACGATAAACATTTTTTCAAGTCGACTCCTTTTACCACCGTTTGGTTTCATTTTTTGTGGGTCACCCTGTATAGTGCAATATGGCAAAATCATTTTATTTTGACAACGAAAAACACACAGGATGAAAGATTTCTCAGGACTTCACCAAGGACTTCGATAAGGAAGTGAATATTTTATCAATGAATGTTTTGATTACTCGTGATAAGAATTTTTAATTCGATTTCCTAGGAGACAATTTGATCGCTAATTTTCATTACCGGATAATTACTTCTTATCGTGCAAACCCTAGATGACTTAGCTGAAGCGTGCAAGCATATTGATTGGATAGTAATTACCTATGATATTGAGTTAATTGTTGTTGAAATTGGTTTTTAATAGCTAATTAATTAATCAGAATATGTTACTTCGATGCGATTTTTTGTAGAATTGGGAACCGCCAAGCTATTTTAAGCCATAACAACTTATAAATATGATATCAGACATCATTATATTAACCAGGGGTGGCTTCCTGTTTCGGTGATGAATTTCGTATCGTGTGTCATACCATCATAAAGATTCTGACAATATTGTATTGTTTACACGTCTCACACTTTGCCATTTTCAATTTGGGTTAATGGCTTTTTTTTTCTTTTTACCGGAAATGAACTATCGTCTCTTTCTCTCGATTAACTTTGTGTCGAAGCGGTGAAGTTGGTATTAATGCATGGATCCAAAAGAAATTTCTTTAATCTGTCAAGCAGTTCATGTTTTAATGTTTACATTTCGTCGTCACCACATTATATTGTCTCAATACAGTTGTCTCGATTGCCTAGAAACCTTATTATGTTAATAGCAACACTTAAATTATATTATTGCATTTCTTAACAGGTCCTTATAAGGCGATAATAACTGTATGTTACCTATGTAATCGAGACAAGAAAACAAAAAGATTTTTGTTTGACGGCGACCAAATAAAAAGTGATTAAAATGACCTTTTATATTGTTAATCATTGTCATCACTGTAATGACACCCTCCACCGTAAAAGGAGATTTTTAGAGCAATTTTTTCATGGCTTGTACGTTTTATGTTTAGGGAACCAATTTAGAGAATGGCTTTGTATCATACGAAAAAGCACATTCGTCTTAAATATATTGTCGATATCTTGCTGAAAAGAAAAACACAAACTCTTTCATTAAGACCTAAGTGTAAATTGGAGGCAACTCTTTCATTTCTTTAATGGACAACAATTAAATAAAAAATCCACTGCGATGAAGAGTGTGTTATCTTAATATGTGGTAGTGTTATGAGTAAAAAAACCGATTTTTTGATGATGTGAAAATGACTTGAAAAGTTTAGAAAACAATAAAGGTTATAGACACCCGCTATTAGTTCATGCTTGAGAGCCATTATCAGAAAATTAACTTTAAAGGCTTATGTGTTTAGATTACACGCGTTACACAATTAATACCCAGACCTCTCTATTACAAATTTTTATTTTTATATTAAGTGACCCCATTAGATGATATGATAAAAGCGTATAATAAAAATGTAATATCATTATCGACAAGAAAAAGTGATGAGTGTTATACTTGCAGTAAAGTAAAAATATAAAGTATAAACATTTTTTTAGATTCGGTTTTTTTGTAGTTTTAATGTTAATAATTTTCTTGATTACATTATTTATTTAAGGTTTGTATATATATTTATTTATTTGCATTGAGTAAACAAAATGTGTTTACTCTTTATTTTTTTCGTGTGATCATTTTAATACAAAAGCAATTTTTTATTTTAATTTTTTCCTTTGATTACGGGACACAAAACAAGAATGCAATTATCTCGCCAAATAATCTCTCCGCTCTTTTTTATAAATAATATTAAATTTTCCATAGTACGTGTTCAACTACGACTGTGTTCTATAAATGCGCTTTTATTATGCAGTTGTAATAACTCTCGGGAGAGCAATAAAGATAAATACACGGAGGGTGGCTGTTTTCATTATCAATTTATCGTCATGGAAAATGCATTTATATTATAATAATGGTGTTATGGTCTCGTGTAAGATGAAATTATGGAAGACTCTGAATTTTAAGGACCACCTGAATTAAAATTTCGACGATGATGTTGATGCAGTATTGCCTCATATATATTCTAGTATTATGAAGTTATTTTTTGTTTTGTTTTTTATGCTAATTCGCCTGTACCTTTCTAATACCTTCAGTGAAAATAACTCTTTTTATATACGAACTGTAATTTTTCATTTTTCATTTTAAGTTTAATCGCTTTGGGGTGGGTTTTTATCTTTATTCCAGCAAGATGGTACTTCGTTCTTAAAATAAAAATTAGAAATAGGAATTAAAGACATATTCAAAAACGTTATAAATATGCATGATTCTTCTTCTTTTTCTTTATGATGGCATAAATTTTGTTTTTACTGCACCTACAAGTTTTAAAAGAGGTTCGAACTTTATATTATAATAATTATTAAATTTTTTTTTTTTGACTGTTATCAAACTGTTTGTAAATTTTCCTCTTGAAATAGCATTGTTCTTATAAAAGTGTTTCTTATTGGAAACTGATATAATATCATATAATATTTTTTGTAGAAAGCTCTTTAAGTCAAGCTGCGTTGTATGCAGTCGCTGCTTTTTTGAATAAATTGTTTATGATAGAGTAATGCAATGTCTTGTTCATAACAATAGTTAATTTTCTTTATAACTTATAATTTCGGTACCGTAGGACCTTTTAAAGGTATCTATTTTCTTTTCGTAGTGTAACAGTAATGGCGACACTAAATGACCTTTACATAGAGTAATAACATTATTCATCTTTATTTACAGATAATATGGTTCGCAACTACTTCAAACAGAATACTGTCTCATAGAACATAGAACAACTTAAGCAGTAGTCGATAATAAGAAATAATTATCTATTTTTTCTCCCTTGTGTTTTAATAGACTTTTATTTCATTTTCATTATTGTTCGTTATTTTTACTTTTTTCTTCGTTATTTAGTTTCCCTTTTTAACATTTGTAAAGTTGAAAATGTTATAGGGTAAATTATTGATTTTGGAATTTAATAATTATTTTGTTTTGTTCAAAATCGTAAAGTTTACAATTTTCTTTTGTTCGCCTTGTTTTTCTTTGTTATTATTTATTATTTTTTTCTCTTTCTTTTCATCTACTTATCGCATAATTTCTTTTTATTGATATTCATTATTTTTATTCTTCTGTCATCTGCCTTTATCGCTAATTTTTTTTCGCAGCACATTAGTTGTGTTTTTTTACTCATTTTTTATTTCCTTGTTAAATCTTTTTCTTCTTCCCAAATTAATATAATGAATGTTAATGGATTTTATGCACATTTTACGACCTTACAGCTTGTTAAAAGAAGCGAACTGACGAGATTTTCCGTTTTCTTCTTAATAATATCATCTTTATAATAAAATATGAAATATATAATTTTTTTTCTAAAAACATCTGCGCGGCCATGAGTGAAATACTATTTTAATTAATAATTACCTATTTTTAATAGCGTGTATTATATGCGACTTAATAGTATAATTAAAACTTAAATTCATTGTTAAAAAAAACGATTAGTTCGGGCGAGCATTCATATAAATTGAATGGAAAAATACTAAAAATTTAATGAGTTTCTTGAAAAAGCTGTTTTCTTCGACGTTTTTTCTAATCATTTAAACATTGAGTTTGGCTTCAATATATGTATGTATGAATGTTATTAAGATTGTTAGCCAGAGCATTATGTCAATCATTTTCGTTTCGTCTTCGTTGAAAGGAAGACGGACGAGTGTGGCTAGGAGAAATAATTTTCTTTTTTTTTGCAAATATGTTTGTGTTGTTATTTTCGTCGTTGTCTGAATTGGTTTATTGGTTAATGGTATTATATAATTTTTTCTATCGTTTCTATATTCTTTTCTTTATTGTTTAGATGCAATTATAACAAAGAGAAGACACAAAAACGAAAAAGAAATACATTAATATATACCCACCGACACTCGAGAAATTTTTATCATTTAATGCTGAAGAAGATGGAGAAAACAGCAAAACAAGACGACGAACATCGAGATGTTGAAAGCAGCAATAATTCCAAAGAAGAGCGAATCAAAGAGAAAGTTGTTTACAAGGTCGTCCCAGTACCCTACTATTACCCAGTCCCCGTAGATGCAGAATGGTATTACAAACACTACGAGCCACCCATGCGTAACGGCGAACGTGGTTTCCATGGATACCCCGATGATCATGGTTTCGAACATTTACCATTTCATCCACCTCCACCTCCAGGTTTTCCAGGACCTCGCTCAGCATTGCGCGAGTCACATTATTATTCTTCTAGCCGAGATGACGACGAAAGGTATTTACGACCAGTTTCACCGCTTTATCGTCATTTGTCTCCTTCGCGATCGAATCATTATTCATCGCCGTCTCCCGGCGAGAGAAAAACAAAAGAAGATAAGAATGTAGAAAACGAAAGTGGCAAAGAGATCAACAAGCAGAACGGTGTCGACCAAGAGAACGAAGAAAATCTGTCGCCTCGATCCGCATCTGTCAAAAGCGAACCAAATGAAAGTGAAAACGAAGAAAACAAACAGAATGGGGATTTTGTAGGAAGTCTAAGTGATGGAGATGCAAGCAACAAAAGTGATAGAGAAGATGAAAAGACCAGTAACAGTGATTCGGAGGTTGCACGTAAGAGAAAACGATTCCCCATGACTTTTCCTTATGACCAAAGGAAGAAGAATTTGAAAGATGCGAATGCAGAGAAGAACACCGAAAGCCACGAACATGCTAATGGTCACGTGGAAGAAATTCATGAAAGCTCAAATGATTATAAAAGAAGTCGTTCCGAAGAACCGTCAGGCCCTCGTGTCTATTCCAGCAACAAATATTCGAATGGCACTTCCCCCAATGGTCATTATCCTTATGTTATGGTACCTTTACGCTCTCCACCTTACGGTGATGTTGGCCGCTCACCGCGCTACGCTGAAAGAAGCCATAGTTATTACGAAAGCCGGATGTATGATGATCCTTACGCAAAGGATAGCAGTCCAGGTGCAGGAGGAAAGGATGACAAACGTGAAATCCGTTATCATCCAAATGGCAGACGTGCACGAACAGTTTTCTCGAGACAACAACTTTTGACCCTCAATAACGTGTTTGAAAAACATCCCTTCGTTTCTGGTGAACGAATGAGCGAACTGAGCGACCAATTAGGTCTCGATAGAAAAATTGTCAAGATTTGGTTTCAGAATAAAAGGCAATATGCCCGAAAGAAGGGATCATTGGTTGAACGAGGTGAAGAATATTACTACGACTACCAGGACAGATTTAATCCTGCATCAGTTCCTCCCACAATGGCTGAACGATGGAAGGTTGAAAGCTAAATGTTTGCATAATTCATACATTGGTGATGATTGGTTAAAAAAAAGACACATTCAGAAAAAATGGTATGGTTGTGGTTGAAGACAGAAATGGCGGGTAAATTCAGTAATTATTGGTGGGTTTTCTTTTTGTTGAAAGTTTATACATCCAACAGTGGCCTCGATAGAGAGCATTCTTCTTTTGATAATTATTTGAAACATTAAATGTGCTTTTCATTTGGTATCGCAGCAAGGAGGAAAACGTTTTTTTAGAGAAGAACATTTTTTCCCTGTAGATTACTATCTTGTCGTTGTTTTGTCCTCTATTTGTTCTTTATCATCGCAATAAGTGATTTTCATTTTTCTACTTTTAAAGAAAATAGAGATCAAGATAATAACAAGGATACGGCATGTATTTCTAATAGGTTTTTAGGTATAATGAAATCGGTTGAATCATTTCGTTCTTTCTTTGTTTCATTTGAGTTTTCCCATTATCTCTATTTCTTCTTTTCCCTTTGTTTCAGTTTCACCTTTTAATCGAAAATGATTCAAAAATTATTTCTTCTATTTTTGACACACCTGCTATTTCATTACTAGTCATTAAAGAGAAAAGAAGAAACGAAAAAAATAGTGGAGAAAATTTGTCTAAGCTAATTATTCGCAAACCTTTAGGGTCATTGTTGTCTTTCTCTCTGATTTTTGTGATTAGATCTTTTTGAACCTTTACCCATCAAAAGAATTGAGGTTCTTTCTTTTTTTTTGAACTGAGAAAATAAAGTTCAAGGTGTAGTGCCCATTAACGTTCTCCACAGCAGGGTCATGTGTTCTTCCCAACAGAAAATTTAATTATACCCTATCATAAATATTTTCTACTTCAATTCATACCTACTATTTTTCTCTATACATTTTCCACATATCAAAAACATTATACCTTTATAGAGGTCTGGGTTTTAATGTAGTACGACCATGGTGGAGGGCGAGCGTTTGTTTCATAATTGCGATAGTAATATATTACGCTTATAACAGTTCACCAAATGTCATTAAGGCTTCCCAACCAACCATCTTTTATAAATATATATTGATGTTAAAAAACATTCTTTGTGTCGAAGCGGAATTCTAGAGAAAAACATTTCTTAAGAGAAACGTAGCGCCAGAGGGATCTTCTTTAATCACCTGAAATTAAAAAAAAAATCAAAAATGGAAAAAAAAGGTTTTGGATATTGTTGAATGAAAAAGAAATAACGAAAAAAAGTGGAGAAATAGAGGGAAAGATACAGAAAATAATTAAGAGATAAGCACCTTATGGGCAAAGGACAATATAAAAAAAGAGAAAATGTCAATTAATGTCTTCAGTTTCAATGAAAAAATGAAAACCTCTTTTCTTGTTTACTAAATAATATTTTGGCATTCATCAAATAAAAGAAGATGGTCATCACACTCTCGGTGATCTACTTTTTCCATTTTGATAAAAAAGATTTTTATTGAATTTTGAGAAAATTTTCATTATATATTAAACCTTACACGTCTTTTAAATATGTAGAATAGGAGACATGGAAGTATTTGCCAAAAGAAAATCCAATGTACAAGTACGTAAATGTCTACATGTTCAATACGATTTGACAAGCTTTTGGTGAAACAAAATCTTTTGGGGTTTGTATCTACGTATCTTTATGTAAGGAATGGCTCCTTATTTTATTAAGTTGTTTCTTCAAATCAATTTCAAACTCACAAAATTAATTTTGAATACACGCTTTGTTTTTGAAGAGTCGCAAAATTATCGATTTGAAATTTTTAACAAGTTTTGTTGAATAAGTTGTTTACATAAAATGATGATGCCAGATGAACTGAATTCATTATAATTTATTAATTTATAATTTTAATTGATTGAAAATCGGGTTCTGTCCTTCGTGTGTGTCGCTGTTTTCTCTTTTTTAATGTTTTTCTTTTCAAAAGTCCACACGGTTTAGTATTCATCATTAAATACGTAATAAAGAGAAAAAGCTGATCTGAGTTAATTCATGAAAATATATAAAATATATAATAATCAATTGAGGAAATGGCGTCGATTTTTACACATGAACTGTTTAATTATACATCGTTATATTATCTCAATTTATTCCATTCATCTTATTATACTTTTCAGCTTTTTTTGATTTATTTTAATTGTAAAAAATTTAGCTAGTTATATGAGCAAGTAGACACCTGTTCTAGATTCGTGAAATCTCGTTAAATATGCATCAAAAAATAAATTGACTTAAATACTTTGGACGTTCTTGTAAATTCATCTTCATGACATGCCCCCTACTGATTGAATTTAATTGAAATGCTGTTTTACCTGTCATTTAACCAACTTTTGCTTTCCAGGTGGTATTTGACACTCTGATGAGTCTTATGAATAAAGGTCATTCATTGTTTTCTATTTTCATATTAATTATATAATAAACCTATTCTTTTTTACCCGTCCCCTTTTTGTATTATGCCCTGCCTTGGTCGTTTGTTTACTCATGTCCCACCCATGCCAAAATGATCTGTTTATATAAATGTTTTTAGAAGTTTGTATTATTTTTAGTTGAAGTACTTTTTAGTTATATATCTGATATCTTAGTTATTATGTTATAAATACAAATATATAAAATATATTAGAAAATATCGTTTGGAAGCAACAACGATTTAAAACTGCTTGTAGATTTTTAACCTATATAATTTAAAAGAGAACGTTTTTCTGTACTTCTAAGTAATAACATATGATGTGTTTTTGAGAAGCATCTGTTTAAAACCCATTTTGAAACAGGATTACCTGTCTCAAACAAAAAAGTTCAAAAAAATTTTGATGTACTTATTTGAAAACACGTCGTATGTGAGAAAAATTAAAGTTATTATTATTATTGTTTTTGTTATTACTATTGTTATAAATATTACAGATATGATGAGTCTTTATTTCTTGTAAATATTTGGAAAATTTGGTTTAATATGATAGAAAGGACAATTATTAGAAAAAGAAAAAGAAATAAAAATAATGACAATCAACGTCTTTTTACATTTCGTACCATTTGGAAAATTTTAATGAAAGAGATTAATTGAGATTTTTCTTCAATCATTACAGTTAAACGTGTATTTTTTCTAGGATAGGAGGGCAAATTTCCTTCTTCCACAGGGACAAAACGGCGAAAAACAACTTACTCTATCTTACAGAAGAATATGCAATTTATTCAGAACTCTGGTGATGGCTTTGCAAAATTTGTTTGTCACTAAGACACGCCATCATCTTAAGTACGTTCACTGTCAAACCTTTAAACTAAAGTTCGCTCTTTGAAGCTTTCAAGGGATATAAATTACTAAAATTGCTCCTCTAAATTTGACATATAAGTATATCATTCGATATAGAATTTAATGTAGATGTTAAAAATGTCATAAATTTGTAAGAATTAGAAGTTATGATTTTTTGAAGTTTCCGTATTTTTCGGTTATCTCCTCATTTGGGAGTGTTAAAAGGAATCTAAACTGTTTCAACAACGTTAAGAGATAAATAAACTAGTGAAGTTTGGTATGAAGAGAAAACTCCTTGAATGTTTCTGAAAAAAGTTTCTGCGATATTTTTGCCAAATATGTCAGCACGCTGAGGGTGAAAAGGCAGAATTTTGAATTTCGAATAAAATCTATAATTTTTAGTCGTACTTGTCAATGGAGCAAATGTTGGTTGCAGAAATAATACCTATGGACCTTTCAGTTATCTTAGCCATTTTAGATATGCTGATTTTTGATAACCATACAAAGTAATTTTGAAAAAAATAATCATCTGCAAGCGATTACAGTGAGGTTATCCGTGGTCCCTCTTTAGAGAGAGCAAGGAAAATGAGTTTGTTAAATTTGAACCTTTTTGTGCTTAGATACAGGCATTTAAGGGCCAAAGTTGGTTTAATTTATCTATTTTCTGCTGATCTCAGCACTTTGAGTCTTTGAGTTTCGCGGTTTGTTAGAGAAAGCGTGAAATTAAATTCTGCGAAGGTTTTTATTAACTGCGAAAAGAACTCCCGCGAAAATTCAAATTTCTCAACTGTGAGATAAAATTTGTTTTAACTATTTATGTTCCGATGACAAACATATTTGTCATGGAAGCTTAAAATTTTTACGGTACCCCTGGGTACCCTGACCATAGAGCGGTCTCAGTCAAGAAATAGACTATGCCCAAAGATTCCCAACATTTTGAAAATTCCCGGTACAGAAGTGGTTAAATTTGGATTGTTGAAAGATGTCAAATTTTTTTTATCATTAGCGAAACTCCTTTCCCGCAAAATGTTCAAATTTGGCCAAACGGGAATAAATTTCGCGAAAGTGAATGCAAATGTTGCTGATTTGTTAATTGAATGATGTGACGTTTCAAAAGTGCTGCAGTCACCAGGGAATGGACAAAAAAGACCATTTTTTGCGCTTTAGATGCTCATGTCTTGAATTTCTCTTCATCTCTTTATATGGTCTTTCTTGTAGAAAAATTAGACAAAATTGAAAGATTGGAAGCCTACTCAATTTAACTTAAAGGGAGAATGTTATCAACGTGACGTCATTTTTAATCGTCCGAAAAATGGCCCCTGGAGAAACCTTTCGTGATTTCCAACCATGCATTCTTATGTAAAGGATTGATTCCAACCATGCAATTCTATGAGTACGATTGATTTCAACCATGAAATTCCATGGGAAGGATCAGTGTTAATTGACAAGTTGTATCATTGCGCTTTATTATATTTGATACTTATCTACTTTAACGTCAGAAATTTTCGCTGGAAGAAACTTTCGCGGATCAACCGAACCGCGAAATTTTAGTATTTCGCGGGAATAAACTTTCGCGGATGACCGATTTCAAGATGTTTCGCGGGAATTACCTTTCGCGGATCACAGATTTTTTTCGATATAGTTGCACAAGAAATTAAATAAAATTACGAATAATTGTGAAAATTTTGTAAAATCGGCATTTCAGATATTTCAACTCTCGCGGTTGACAAATTTTCAAAAGATTTCGCAGAAGAAACTTTATCGGAAAGGGCCAAAAAACGCGAAACAGCGAAAGTTTCTTCCTGCGAAAGTTTCTGAATTTATAGTAATTTATATCATGTTTATGCGCTTTCCTATCTTTGTCATTTTCTCTTGTATTCAATCGCTCCTCCTGTATGTGATTTGTTTAATTTATTGATATTGTTGTTTTGTTTTCAATTGCAGCGTGAATAGATAATTTAGTATCATTGACATCAATGTAAACCGCATATTGATTTTGTGATTTAAATGTATTAATTGAAGATTTAAATACCAATTGACCGGACGCGTGGTCAAGTATTGGTTTTTTATTCATTCCACGCCATTATGGAAATGCTCCTCGTCTTTTTAACACTTTCACAATGCTAATGGTTGACCAGTAACTTAACTGGCTGAACCATTCAAATATCAAAACAATTTAAATGAAATCAGCTTTTCCAAAACATGCGATTATTAGTACAAATACTCTCTTGACTTATTCAGCACCGTAAGCTTCTCCCAGCGTAAATTTTCATGCCAAAATGCCGAACTTCAGGTTTCCTTTTGGACAGTCGTCTGTTTCAGCTAATTTGTTGTAGATGTCTGCAATGGTGGAAAAGGCAATGGGTTGAGCATGTTTGATGTGTTTTGAATTGATCTTGTCGTGTCCTAGATTTTCTTTGCTTTCATGTTTAGTGCAGCTTTTTTATTTTGTTCGATCTGAAGAGGATTTATCATATAGGCGTTGGTTGTTTGGATGTTTTTTTTCTGAAATACTTTACAATTATCTCAACGCGTTTTCAGATCAAAAGTTGTTATTGCTGCGTAACCATTAATGATCTGTTTTATCAGTATTTGAGATATGTTGCGTATTTCTGTTGTACCACTCTGGATTCAATAGAGCTTTGAATTTAAGGCTTCATTTTCTGGTTCTTTTGTATACACATGTAATAAAAGAAACTTTCAAGAACTTTTTCAAGGTGCAAATTTTGCGATTCTTTCGAAGTCAGCAGCGCTAAATTAACAAGTAAATATTTCATAATCTGAGAACTGCTCTGGTCAACTTCTATACATCAACTAGCCTCTAAGGTGAAAAACACCTAAAAACAAAACTTTTCTACATTTTAATATAATTTATTCTTGGTTGCACCTGCATATACTTGGTTGCATCTGAAC
>JAUBWS010088176.1:0-11820 GCA_032270445.1 Darlingtonia californica | reverse complement strand
CAATGGTGGTAACTCTGATAAAAAGTCAAGAAAAATTAAGTAATCTGATTGTTTCAAACGATAGAACATGAAAAGTAATAATACTTCACCACTTAATGTTTTACGTAGAAGTCGAACTGAGGACTGTTAAGCTGAATGCCACTCAGCAAAAGATCCACATTTGTGAAAATAAAATGTCGAAATTGTAACTTCCCGGCAACTTTCCATAAACTTAATGCAACAGCGACACCTTCGAAGCGCATGAACATTTCCACAAAATCGACAATACTTAATATCTAATGCATATATAATGGTTGGGTCCGACGCGGCAGAGATAATTTTGAACTTTGATCCCTGTAGATTGGCTAAAAACGCATTCCCGACGACAAATTAGTGTTGATAAAAAAGTTTTGAACGCATGGCGTACGAACACTTAGTGGACCCGTAAAAATCGATAGAACAAAATTTACCGATTGTTTTTAGTTGCCTCATATTCATACCGTGTTTTATGACAAAATACATGGTATTAACACTCTCTGCACATGGTGAAATATTGCCAACTTCGGATCCGCATACATACGTCCATATATTGAAATTTGCATGTACAGTAGACCATTCGTTCATTTCAGATGGTATAAAATCTAAGTTTAATCTAAGTTTAAAGTCACGCACTACATAGGAAACTACCTACAAAGATACAGATGAATGTTTCTTCGAAATATGCGGAATAAATTTTTACGGATAAACGGGTTTTTCATTTTTTGCGGAATTTAATTTTGCGAATGTGGACCAAATCCGAACAAATTCAATAAATTCCACAAAAATTTCTTTAATCATTTCATAATGTCTTCCATCAAGGTACAATTTAAAAAGACAACTTTTACTATGTTTATAAATTCTTACGGTCTAGCTCTATTTCTGATAACTTCTTTCCCATAAGTCTTTCACCGTTTCCCTCGTCGAGCGCCAACAAGATTCTGGAGACTTTGGCTAGTTCGACCGTACTTTCCCTCAACCGGTAATATTCTTTATGTACGGAAAGGTCATGGCCGAGATGGTTTGCCAACCATTGGAGGTCATTTTCTGACAAATCGGCTATTTGCACGACTGTGGCACAAAATTTTCGTAACTCAGTTGATCTGATTCTTTCTGGAGCCTGAAGACCGTCGATCTTTGCGAGTATTCGCCGCATGCAATCATTTCCCCGCATTGGCTTTAATGAATCCCTGGTTGGGGCTGCAAACACGTAGATATTCTTCACATTGACACCTACTGCTTCTCTAGTAGTAATAAGGATATCGATGCACGCAATTTCCTCCTTTCCACAGAGTACAGGGACTGATCGTCCTCTTTTGCCCCTGACATAGACGATTTCAAGACTATGAAAGAATGAAATTTGTTCAAAATCTAAATTGATAATGTATCAATAAAATCAAGAACTTATCAGTAAAATCCCAGATTACTTGTTGGTCAATTTTCTTACACATGCAAAATATGTCATAATCTGAAAAGTGATCATCATAGCTCCTTGTAGTGCTCGAGGAAAATAATTTTATGCAGTCCTTATATTCTGTCAAAGCCTATTCAAAACCTTTATTAGTGATAACAATCATATTATAATAAACCCTGTTTATGTCAATGGCTGGCACAAAATTTCTACGGTCCTGGAACCTTTTGTAGAGACCCATGCACCAGGAAGCGGTACTTGGTCAACAAAAACTCTTCAAAGACTACCAAAACATTGGAAATTCTTGGCATTGCAAGTGATTAATCTGTGAAAGCCCATTTTCTCTTACTGGTAAATAAAGAGTATTTACTTTGAGAAGAAGAAGAAGATAATCCGCAAAAGTTTATTCTCGCGAAAGTAAGGTAAATCTTAAACCGTAAAAATTTCCCCGCTAAGTCACCGAACCACAAACCATAAAAGTATGTTCCCGAAAAATCTTCCAATTTGTTTCCCTGAAATACATTTAAAATGCATTGTGATGTGATACTTTCAAGTTTCAATGTATTTATACTAACTACACGTTTAAATGCATTTCTTATAAATATTGTCCGCGAAAATTACTAAGTTAGTTGAAAAGCCTGTAATTTCGTTTAACTGCGAAAGTTTTTTCCCAACGAAATGCACACTTCTACCTTTAAAGTAGAAATACTGCTAACTAAAGCTAAAAGTGAGATGTATTTTTCATAAGCAGAGGAAGAGAATCTTACCTATGCGTTAGATGCTTTTCTAAGGGTGTTAGTGAGTTCTTGACTTCTTCGATTTCTCCTTTCTTGATGTTATGGCGCGACTCGTACTTTATTAATAGCAATTGATATACTTCGTTGCCCCTCCTTCTGTTAAATATAGTCAACCTCAAACTGACTAATTCTGCTAGATAACGCCAATTCTCAAGTGTAGCATTGGCACTTAATCTTCCACGAACTTCTGGCATTTCTCCAGCCAAAAACTCTCTAATTTTCATTAGATCAGACGTCAACGGGAGCAAAACCACCTTATCGAATCGATTGTCGTCTAAGGTTTTCAATGCGTTTGACGAAATATTGGCAGCCCATTCGCGTTCGTATAATTTGTGAAAATTAGCAGCTTCTCCTTGCAATAAAGTGTTTCTTTCCTTTATGCCAATACCTAGCAGAGAAAAAGTATTTTAGAAGTAGTGTATCCGTAAATTTAGAACGGAAGCTTTTTGTAATACATCTTGATTTATGCAACACGAAAACAAAAACATGAAGCTATCTTTAAACCAAACCAAGATCATTTGGCCATAAATATGTTTCATAAAGGCCCCCTTACACATGAGAAAATTCAAAAAGAATATTACTCATACCTAATGCTCTCACAAATTCTTCAAATTTTTAAGCAAGAGAATATTGACGAATATTGGTTTAAGAAAATCAAGAAAGACTTAATATCAATATTCTTAAGCCGGTTTTCCACTTAACAATATTTCATACGAAAAAATTCTTTAAAATAGTAAAAAGTAATTAGCGAAAAACATCACAAAACCAATCAGCGTTCAATAAATTTATTGTTCCGTAAGAAATGTTCCCAAGTAGAAAACCGGCTTTACTCAACATACACGAGAGAAGATAAAATATGAAATATTTACATTTCAAGGGAAAACTACTGGATTTTTTGGATTATTTTGCTCAATTGTATATTTGATTTTTTGCTCTATTGTATATACCTCTTCTGGCAAATTTTGCTAGTGAGTGAAATTTTATACTTTTTCTTGATTTTTTGTCGGGTGAAAGTCAATACCTTCAAACTTTTAAGCGACCTCATTTCAGGACGCATAATCTGTTAACTTAGCAAATTCTTACAAAAGGTTTGGGATGTGTAACAATCAATCTTACCTTCCAAAAGAAAGGAGCACTTTTCCAAAGAGTATCCAATTTTTAATGCAAGCGAGGGCGTCTTAAAGGAAGGAACATTTTCTCCAGTTTCGTTTGATAAGCTATATCCTGATAATTCTTTGGTGCATTCAAGAATCAAGTTGAAGTGAGCTGGATTAATACAATCTCGCATTGATGAAATTTCTTCAGACTTTTCGCGTACTTTCAACAGCAACCTTGACAGTATTCTCATGCGTTGGGATATTGTGTTTGAACGTTTGAAGCCGGACGAAGTCAACATAAATGATCCATAGCAGCAAATAAGATCGTCATTTGCAGCAGTTTGAGTGATACTGTCCTTCAACATGCTATCAAGCACGATAGATAAATCTGAGCTGGCACTTCGTACATACTTATTCGCATGCATGATGCCTTTGGCATGCTGAATAAGGGAATGATTGTTCGAAATTATCTCTTCTTTTAATTGACATGCTTTCACATGTCTCCACATTTCTGCCTGGGTAATAAAACCCAGGCAAAATTTACACGGAACATAGTCTGATACTTTAACGACGTCTTCTTCGTTTGGTCGTCTAATAATAACAAGCTCTCCCCCACATTTCAAGACTTTCATATTATGGTAAAAATCACCAAGATATCTCAGTCTCGATAGTTCTTTTTCTTTTTCTGTTTTATCTAGTGACAACAGCTTCTTCACTTCAGCCTCATTCTTGTGATAATTTTGCAAGTGGTCTCCAATTTTTTTCTTCTTGGTTTGGCAGAACAAACAAACATGGTATTTATCGTATATCCGCTTGCCTTCTTTGCTTTTGACAGATCTTGGGATAGTAATTTCTAAATAAAAAAACAGTTTATCACTGGAATTAATTTTCGCGAGAAAAGTTTCGCGAAATTAGTAAATTATTTCATTTTACTATTTGACTTTTTAAAGGGTTCTTTTGCTTTAAATTCATGAAATAAAACTCGGAGGAAAAACGGTTCAATAACAGGCCCGATAAGTTATTTGTTTCAAATTTCATTATGTCAACGCGCTCCCTACATGCAGACGATAAGGATTGACTTGAAAAAATTACAAAGTAAGAAAGTAAACAACCTACATTCAGGTGATTAACAGCTAGTGGGACCATAAACATTTTAGTATAAGTTAACTGGAATTAGACAACCAATTAAAAGGAAATATAAAGATTTTGCCTTTTTCGTGGTGTACCACCTTAACGATTTCCTGAAGAAGCAGGAATAAGTTTAATAATCTAAGAATCTCACTAACTGTCGACGGGTAGAGAAAACTGATTTCAAACCATTTTAAGGATTAAGATGTGTAGGAAATGATGTAAATCTTTAAAACAAAGATTAAAAAAAAAAAAAAAAATTCAAAATAAGCAAGCAAAACTTACGAATTTCAGTTTCGTCTTCATCGTCATCCATGTCGAATACATCATCAGCTGAAGGGTAGTAACCGAAGAGACTGAGACTTTTCACATAACAATTAAAGAGCTTAATAAGACTTAGACAAGTGAATTGTACAAAACTATTCACTCCCAAACTAAAATGGTAAGTGTAAATGAGTCTCATATTCATAATGGCATATTCATAATGGCGACTTATAACGATCACTTTTAATTTTTGAGAATAGAGAATAAAGGGGGGGGGGGGGGTTTATCCAGTGAATTAGTGCGGCAACCCCCTCCCCCCCCTATTTCTAGAGACCCCCATCTCTCATTTTCATAAATTATCGAAAAGTCAAAGTTCGTACTGAGATGGTTTTCAAAGATTAAGATTTCCGAAACTGTATGTTCAGTTGAAAGTGTAAAAAGAATTACCTCTGCCTTTCTTTAAGCATCTTCCACCTTGATCATTGTTCTATGATTAAAGGGTTCATTAAAATTAAAATATAATCCAACTTTAATATTCCTAGTTAGTTCTTAGCAAAATCCCAAGGACCTTAAGAAACATAAAATTCCAATTTTTAAGTCTTTATATACGAGGCTTTTCAACTTATAAATGCAGCGAGTTGGGGACATGGTATGCTTAGCTAATAAGGTATAATAATAATAAAGTCAGGCCGAAAAGCGCCCTGAACTCTTTAGAGTAGCCATAACTTCCCGACTAGGTAAATGTAGTGTGATCGAGCAACACTTGTTTTTCTCATACTGTCATTTGCACTGAAATTCACGCAGTCATAATGCTGATAAAGTAGGTTTCTTGAAAATGGATGGGTTCTGGGATCATCCAGGACTTGGTGAATCAACGACTCTGAATACAGCAAAGGATAACGAATCTAATAATGTTTATCCGAAAATTGACAAAGTCGCCACCTTGATTCTCGATAAAATTGAATACCCAGAAATGAATGAATTCGACTGTACAGAAGTCTGACAGTCTAGACATGGACAAATTCAAATTGAAAGAAATTGATAAAATAGAAGGTTTGGTCATTGACAAAGTTAAAGTGGAAAGTGATAAACTAGATACTGTCAGTACAGAAACTGTTGAATGTCCAGGAATGAATAAAGTAGACAAAAGAGTTAAAACATAGATATTAAAAAACATAACGGAAGTACTTTTAAAAATGTTAAAGAAAAAGGACAAAAACAAATTATTAAATGTTTGCTTAATTACCCTCTTTTATATGGTATTGTTGCCTTTTTTTCGTTTTTTTATCAACATTTACGGATTTCGAAAGGAAAACTGAGAAGTAAGAAATTTAATTATAATTTCCATTCATTAGGAATTGCTTGTCCTCTAATTTCTTAACATTAGTCTTGTCTAAGATAACATGCCACCAAAGGCTCTTTCTATCATTTGTGCATCCGAGTGAAGAAAGATGTTTTTGGATCTCCGTATTAAAATGATGACCTCCGAAAACATGAAAGTGAATCCCCTAAAATTTCATTCAACAAGTCAGCTCTCTGACCAAGACGACTTACCTTTCTTTTAGGTGATCTTTCATCTTGAGGCTCACTGTTATCATCTTCATTTTTCAATGGTTTTCCATCTTGAGGCTCTCTTTTATCATCTTCATTTTTCAACGATTTTCCATCTTGAGGCTCTCTTTTATCATCTTCATATTTCGATAATTTTCCATCTTGAGGTTCTTCGATATTTGTTAAGCGCTTTTTGAAACAAAAAAAAAGCGAATAAAGACGTCGGGCAAAGGGTGTCAGACAGTGTGTGACCAGGTATTATCGTTTGTATAATAGAGTTTTTGACATAAACTCGATGGAAAAGAAGTCCCATCGTATCATTTCAACACGAATTAAGTTAGAAACATTTACAATTTCATTGAAACTTTTTTAGACAAACGATGTCACTTAGTCTATCCGATAAATTGTTTCGTTGTTATTCGCTCAATGTCACTGTAAATTGCAAATTAAAAATTGTAAAAAGCTTTTTTTTATTGCTGATAACGAATACTTGTATAGTACCTTTACTTTAGAAAGTGGCTCGAGTACGTCATCATCTTCAGTATTTGTTGTATCAGACACACCCGAATAATTAACATAATCTTCGTCTCCTTCGTCATCGCAGTCAACATCTTCACTAACCTACAATATACCATCAGGAGCTTCATAACAAACAATAACAACAAGAAATCTTGCAAGAAACTCAGCATTCAAAAATTTTGAATATTCAAATTTAGATTCTAAAATTTGCGGATATCTTTTAATAAAATCAATTTTTTGTGCCTTTATTACGTGACTCTCTTTCCGTTAATATTTAACTCGTGAGCAATACACATTACCTCATTGTTGTCGTCGGTATCAATGACCTCTGGAAAATCACCATTAATTCCCGAATCGTTGATTATCGAAACATTCTGTAAAATAATAAAAAAGTCCCAAGAATGTCCAATAGATTTTTACATAATGAAAGAGCATGTTATCGTTAGCGTGGTAAAAATAGTATCAACCAAAAGCTTTATAATGGATTTGAGGGAATGGACATGTCTGAATTTTATTTCGCTGTTTGTAGCTTCCGAGTCCCTACAACAAGGACAATAAATACGAGGAATACATTTTGCGTAATTGAGCTTTAAAGAGGTAAGGGAAGACTCTTTTGAAAAGTTTCGTATTTGTGAAGTTTAAACAAATACTTTTTGTATGTACACGAACAATTACTCATAAAATTAGAATTGCATTTTTTGATCACCAAGTTTTGTGTGCACATAAACTGAACGTTGTTCACTCAGTGAGTGTTAGTCATATACAAAGTATTTATATGTTTATATTTATCTTCTAAAAAACGGCTACGTTCTTTTTAGCGAAACTTGATTTTTTCAACCGTAATAACTTTACATATAAATGTCAATTTTATTACACTAAAATAAAGCACTCAGGCATATCTAAAGACTGACACCAAAAGCACTTTTATAAGTTGCTTAAATGAAAAGTTACAGCTGTTTAAATTCTCGGTGTCAACTATATTATTGAACAGATCTAATGAGCAAATCGATTTTGAACAAACAAAAAGCTATTCGAAACCAAATAACATACCGTATCATCCTCTTCGTCAGGCGTGGATTCTTCAGTAGGAGAGCTTACAGAACACTGAAATATAGATTCAAACTACAAACCAACTATTTAAAGGCTAAATGAAAACGAATAAGAATAAAAAGAGATTTAAATTCGTCACTGACATAACTAACCAAAAGTCAAATGTTTGAAGAATAAAGATACTATGTATTAAAATTAAAACATAATACATACTGCAGCAAAATAACCATCTTTTATGAGTTTCTGTATATTGTCATATGGCTAAAAGGGGGATATAAAATACATTGTAATGAGTTTTGACTGGCATAAGGCAAATAATATTTGCATCGAAGTTTTCGGATCATCAAAAAAAATTAAGTACCCTTGGTCAATTTAATAAACTGTACAATTTTAAAACCCTAAGGGATATTCAATAACTCTCGAATTCCTATACCATCTATGATTCAAAAGCTATTCCTTATCCAAGTCTTTGTGGGGATATGAAGGCATGAAGGGAGGGAGCACTTGTCGCAATCAGGAACCCTGTAGGATGTAGAATTGCTTTTAAATTCAAAATTCAAATTATCAAATATTATTTTAATTTGAAAAAATCTTAAAAATAAAAACAAAGGCAAAGATAAAGGAATAAAAGTTTTTAAATTTCAACCTTTGTTGTATATTCATAGTCAATACTTTCGCGGTCGTCATCATTATCATCAACATCACCGTCATACTAAAAGCAAAACTTGATTAAATCAGGAATGAACTATGGAACAAAAAATTAAAACTGAGAAAAACATTCAAGGTGAATGTAAAGGCATATTAAAAGAAGGGGTGCACATACACATTTCTTCCCTTAAGTGTCAACTGAAGTAGCTTCTCAGGTTAACTAAAAACGCTTAACTTGAAAAAGCAAACTTAAAAAACCTTATTCTAACTTAACATATACAACGTTATAAACAAAATAGTAGGTTTTGTAAAGGTGATCCTTACACTCTGCTGCTAATAAACTAACTGTCCAAAACAATTAACCTGGGGAGGGTGTTTTTGCCCAATCCTTGGTAAATGCTCCCATACCTCAAAATATGGACAAAAAGGTTGATTGAAACTTTCAGTACCTCAAGATAATCTTATTAGGTACATTTTCAGAAACTTTCAAGATTTGAAAACAATTACTTGCATAATTATGCCCAATTATATAGAGTAAGGTGTCAAGTATCCACCCTCCATCCTTTTGATTGAAAATGATATTGACTTCAAACTTTCACCAAATACTCATCATCATATTTAAATTCATATCATTAGGATTCATGATGACATCATAATTTCATAATTGCGCGATAAATTTTATATTTTTTACTTGTGCACCTTTGGCACGCTCTAGAGCCTCAGGACAATTTTAACAAAAAATTTAATAAAAATCTGGTGATTTACCAATGTAAGGCCTTTATTTTGTTACTTCCAATATAAAAACAGAATTTGAAATATCATTCCAAGACTATTTTTCAAAGAATCACTATTTTTTAAAAAAATTATTTCAGTTATACTTGGCAGATTTCTTTGATAATTCATTAACTTAATTATGTAATATGCACTTGGTCCCAAGAAGATATACCTGCAGTATTTCAACAACACCGCCAGCTTCTCTCTCAACTACTGCAAAATCAACAACCTTGAAAGAAAAAAAGTATTCAAGGTATTTTATCAAACAATAATAAGCTATTACTGTTTGATAAAATAATTATCAAACAATAATTAAAACTTCAATATTCATTCGTAGTTCTACTGAGGACATCTAATCACCTAATCTTCCAGTTACAGTTTAATATTCACCAAATTTTGAAAAGCTATAATCAGTCTACGGCTCTAAAAGAGTGAGGAAAATTTAATAAAAGGCAAATTTTCAGGCTCAAGGTATATCTATTGACAACACAACAAACGGGAAAAGGTTCTGCCCAATGTGTAACTAATTTAATTAAATCGCATTCCCAAGAATGTTAAACGTACTATGAATGGAATGGAAACAACTTGTATCAAGCTTTTACAAATTTACTGATTTGGTAGGTATAGAATCAACTTGATTAACGCTTTCTTAAAAGCAAAGGAAAATCTCGCAGCTGTAAGATGTTTTCAAGACTATGGTGTCAAGTGATAACATAGTCTCTCAACTGTGATTGAGCAAAACGAATTTTCATACAGTACCATTAAATCAAAAGCATTGTATGATTACAATAAACGATTTACTTTTATTAACTCACTTGTTTTTTTATATTTGTCTCTCCATCATTAGTTTTTTCAATCTCAGTCTTCAAATACTCCGCGTCACGAAGAAGAACCTTAAAAACATTGAAAACATTGTTATTCAAAATAAAAAAAAACTATAGCAACGATCTCTTAACATTGTCCATACTAATATATTAACTTTGCCCATTCTATTCAAAAAAGTATTTCCAGTTCAACGTGTTACAAAATCCCACAAAAATATGTTTTCAAGACAAATGGTGTTAAGTGATAACACCGTCTCTCAACAGTGATTGAGCAAAATGAACTTTCATACAGTACCATTAAGCATATTAGTATAATTAATAGTAATGATAATAAACATTTTACTTTTATAATAGTTAACTCACTTGTTTATTTACGTTTGTCTCTCCTTTCTCATCATAAGTAATTTCAATCTCAGTCTTTGAATATTCTGCATCATAAAGAACCTTCAAAACAATGAAAGCATTAATATTAAAATAATGAACTATTGCACCAATCTTCAAATAATGTCCATACTACTTGATAAATCTTTCCCAATTTTATCTTAAAAATATTTCCAGATCAAAGTCATAAAAAATCCTACAAAAACATGTTTTCAAGACTATGGTGTTAAGTAATAACATAGTCTCTCAACTGTGATTGAGCGAAATGAACTTTCATACAGTACCATTAAATCAAAAGCATATTAGTATAATTAATAGTAATGATAATAAACATTTTACTTTATTGTATTTAACTCACTTGTTTTTTCACATTTGTCTCTCCATCATTAGTTTTTTCAATCTCAGTCTTTGAATGTTCTATATCATGAAGAACCTTAAAACATTGAAAACATTAGAAATAAAAGACTATAGCACTCGTTTCTTAAAATTGTCCATACTACTTGAATAACTTTTACCACTTTTATTTTAAAAAGATTTTCCAGTTCAACGTTTTACAAAATCCTACAAAAACATGTTATCAAGACTATGGTGTTAAGTAATAACATAGTCTCTCAACTGTGATTGAGCAAAATGAACTTTCATACAATACCATTAAATTAAAAGCATATTACTGTAGTATAATAATGGTAATGATAATAAACATTTTACTTTGTTGTATTTAACTCACTTGTTTTTTCATACTTGTCTCTCCATCGTTACTTTTTTCAATCTCAGTCTTTGAATATTCTGCGTCATGGAGAACCTTAAAACATTGAAAGCATTGTTATTCCAAATAATAGACTATAGCACCAATTTCTTAAAATTGTCCATACTACTTGATTAACTTTTGCCAAATTTTTTTTTAAATATCCTTCTTACAAAATTCTACAAAATCATGTTTTCAAAACTATGGTGCTAAGAAAGGACAGAGTTCCTCAATTGTTTTATCAAATATTTTTGTTTGCTGACATCAGTATCTTTTTTCTGAGAAAAATTTTTTTGAAAAGAAAAAGTATTATATACCATTCAAAAGATTATGATGTCCTGACCACAAGTTTACCATTGAAAATATAATTTTGCCATAAACAAGTTATACTTGGGTTAAATTAGGAAAATTAACGTATCATAGGTTATGGGGCCTCCAAGTGAGATAACTAAGATGTTATTGCAGGCTAATACTATGTAAAACCATCCAGGTTAGTCTACCATCATAAAAAGAATGAAACAAAATCATTTAATTTATCCTGACGTCAATTTTCTTGATGACGTCGCTAAGGCAGACCAAAGATCTTATATTGTGAATTGCAAAATTGTCAAAAGAG